>JAVHYY010000643.1:0-66123 GCA_035221665.1 Okamejei kenojei
CATTATGGACTTATTAATATTTTCTAATTTGTTAATACCTTAAATATGTAATTTGACTGCAATGCCATAGATATCCCCTGTAACATCTTGAAATTAGAGAAATTTTCCTCTCCTAATAAAGGTGTTCTACCCTATCCTTTTAGTTTTCCTAAATCATCCAAATGTTTAAACCCCTTGTCCAAACAGAGGGCCTTAAACAAAGAAAGATTATTCATAAGTTGGCAAACAAAGTGACAAATTATCCCATATGTAGGGTCTTAACTATTTGTTTCCAAATACGCTATTGCTATGAAATTATAGGGTGTTACCATACATTTTTTTTTGTACTTCCTAGTGCAAAAAGAATCGAACCTAATCAAAAGGGCAAACAGTCTTCCTTTGTCCAACTTTATCCAGCTTGGTTCATGATCTAAATTTACCAACCCAAAAATTCATATACTTAATCTGAACTCTGCCAGAAATAATATAGGAAATTTTGGTTAGTGCCTATCCCACCATTTATTTTAGATTTACATAGATGTTTTTTACTTAATCGAATGGTTTTTATAGTCCCAAATAAAACTATTAACCAAAGTATCTATATTTTTAAAAAACATTTTAGGGAGATATAAGGGGATATGCTTGAAAATAAATATAACAAATGTGGTAAAAAATCATTTATTATAGCATTTTATTCTACCGATCATTGATATAGGTAGTGTTTTACAATATAAAAATAAATTTTCTTTCAGTTTATATTTAATAATTGAGGGTAATTATATTAAATAGCCTGTTATACGATTTAGAATACATTTAATTCCTAAATATTTGAGTTTTGTTCCTAACTATTTTAAGTGGGAATGTGGTTTCTAAAATAATTAATTTTATTCCAGTTATAGGGCATATTAATTTCACTTTTATTATTTTCCAATTAATTCTATACCCAGAAAATGTACTAAAGCATAGTTAGTAACATTAAATAGATTAGGAATACATAAACCTCCCCTCCGTTTTATAATTAAATTAAGATGTCGTCTCGTATAGAAGATATTATTCGTTGTAGTTTTGGTATATAATCCATCTATTTCTGGTTCTGATCGAATACTTTCGTCTAATGTTCTATTACCAGAGCAAATAGTAATGGTGATAAACGGGCATCCTTTCTACCACCCTAAAGATTTAAATTTTGCTGATAGCATTTGATTTTTAATATTCTTGCAGTTTGGATTCGAGTATAGATTTTTTTCCCATTTGGAGAATATATCCCCCATTGAAATTTCTGCATTATTTTTAAATAAATATGGCCATCACCTGTCAAAATGCTTTTTCAAGCATCTAAGTATATGACAGCTTATTCAGTATCATCAACTCTTTTTGAGTACATGAACATTGAATAGACGTCTCAGATTATGAGATGAATAGCGTTTTTGGAATAAAAACCTGTTTGGTCATCGAATGTATTAATTTATTAATCACTAAACTTAGCCTCCGAGATATATTTTAGTAATATTTTTTGATCTGTATTTAAAAGAGCTATTGCTCTAATATTATCCAGCCAGGGTCTCCAAAATCTTTAACAGCTTAGGATAAGTGGTCATTGTAACGCGTTTAATGATTCTGTAACTTTCCTTGTTCCATAACAATTTATACATTGTATGTAAACGTGGAGAGATCCGATCATGAAACCTCTTATTAAAATTCAACACCTAAGCCATCAGGGCCTGCCGCTTTTCCGTTATTTAATGATCCAATTGATTCTTCAATATCTTTTACTGATATATCAGCGTTTTAACAATCCCTTACCTTCTGATCTAAACTATTAACCTGACATTCCCTGTAGAAATGTTTCCATTCCATGTGATTGTCCTGCTAGTTTAGATAAGTAAAGATTTGATAATATTGTAATAATGTATCATTGATATCTTTTGTAAAGTCAATATTTCCTCCTTGAATCAGATCTAATTTTATGTATCATGTTCTCCTCAACTTAATTTTCTAAGCTGTCGTGCCAGTAATTTTTGTGGTTTTATCCCCAAATTTCAAAATGTACTTGTTAGTCTGTTGAAAAAGTTTAATAATCTGCTTTTGAGTATAGTTTAATTTAGCTCGCATTTTAAATGATGCAATTTTATTACTTAATCCCTTAGAAGGGGATATTGCATTTTCAATATCTAATAGTTTTATTTAATTTCATTTTCCAACTTTTGTTGAGTCTTTGCGATTTTCTTTATTAAACAATGCTTTTTTGCAATATAACGCACCAAACCATAAATCTTTAAATGTATCCCAGAGCAATGATGGGAAATTACCAGTTTTGTCATTAGTTGTCAAAAAAATAATTTAATCGTGTTAACCAAGTATCATAAACAAGCCCTATCCTTTTAATATTTGGGGGGTTTGAGTCTCCAGTTAGAGTTTTACTAATTATATCTTTTAATTTATCTTAAATTTTAATGGGGGAGCCTGATCCGAGATAATAATATTCTGATATTTTGATCATATGTAAATGGGAATTAGTTTGAGTCTATTAAAAAATAGTCTATTCGCGAATAGGTTCCAATACAGGGAAAAAAATAATATTCTCCGACAGATGGGTTATCTATTCTCCAGATACCTTAACGTTTGCTGTGTTAATAAAATAATTTATGAATGTACTCTGGACTTAGAAGTGGTTTTCCTTTTCGTTGATGATCTATTCTAAATAATTATCTAAGGTACAATTAAAATCTCCTCCCAATTATAGATTATGTTGATGGATATAGGGGATATTGTTTTAAATATTTTCTGAAGAATAATGGATTAATCAAAATTAGGACCATATATATTCATAAAGGGTTTACTTTTTTAGAATATAATTCACCTGTAATTATATATATCTACCCTCAACATCTTCTATTATTGAGCTTTGTTTAAAAGGATACCTTTACGATATGATTATTGCTACCCCTCTAGAACTTAAGGTGTGAAGTGAAGGAGTGATATACTTTGAAAATCCATTTTGCGTTAATCAGGCTGCCGTTCTTTTTTAAAGGTGTGTTCTCTTGGAGAAAAATAATATCAGATTTCAATCTATTCAATTGAGCTAAAACCTTACCTTCTTTTAATTGTTCGTTAATTTCCCTTAACATTCCAACTACAGAAGGTGATTCCATCACCCCAATCCGAGTTTTATATCATACATTTTATTATTAAGGTGGTATTATAAAGGAGTAGATGTCTCAGCTCATCCAACCCAATCCTATACCCAACATCAATCGATGAAATTTTAATATCTGTGACATTATCTTATATCAACGCTCCTTGAACTATATAATACCAATCATACTCAAAATCCATATAGTAATATAAGAAGAAATTAAAATACATAATATAAAAAATAATAAAAAAACATGTAAGTAAAGTAGGTGATTGTTTTAATAAAGTGAAAAAGGGAAAAAAAAAGTTGACTACAACTATAGTTTGTGTTAGTTAGTGATAGTGTAAAGCCACACTTAGCGTGGCTACTAATCTACGGACTTTCCGTTAAAAAAAAAAGAGTTAATAATTCCAGCTCCGTTTTTGCCCTAAGTGCTATAATGTTTGGGCGCTGGTATTAAATTTATATACTTAGTGATTAATAATATACTAATATCAATTACAATTAGTTCATTAGCACTATATTTAGGAGAGCTAACATACATTTTGAGGCGTAGTTTTAATACAAAACTATATTATTAATAATCCATACCCATGCCCTCTTTGCCCCCAAGATAGAGTCCATGTCCATTGTTCCGCTCCTTCCCCCTGCGAATCCTCCTTTCAATGTAAAATCCTCCTCCATTACTGTAGATGGACATATCATTAATAAGGATTGTTAATCATCTCATCAATAGTGATCAATAATTATTCAGTGTCCTTAATCTTCATCTTCTTCCCCTCTTCTCCTTCTCGTTCCAGTTCTTCTGAATATCTCGAGCGAAATTCGAAGAGCTTCCGGTTATGTTTGGTGAAGCGTCTCCTTATTTCATAAGTTACCCTTAATGTGGCCTGGTACATCAAGCCATATCGCAGATTCTTTTATGTTCCTCAGGATGAACCGTCCTTGTTTCTGTAAATAAAAAGATCTCTCTTGGCCACTTCCGCAGGGTAATCTCTAAAAAATACTGAGTTATCTCCTCATATTTGAGATTTTTCTTTCGGATTATGTTCTTCATCATATCTTCAAAACAATAAATCGTAAGCCACCTTCACAATCATCTGTCTAGGGGGAGCATCCTGTCCTATGGGTACGTCTCAATGCCCGTGTGCTCGGCCCAGCAGAGGTTCTTGTCCAAAGTACAGATATCTTTTAAAAAGTTTACAGCAAATTTTCAGAGGGTCTTGATTTCCCTCTCGGCCTTCACCAACCCAACAATAATCGCAGCTTCATTAACGCCTTTGACGTCCTTACAATCAATGCATTCTCAGTCATTTTTATGTAATAATCTGATAAAACGCGTGTTCTAGGCAAGGCGCTTTGTTCGGTCTGATTCAGTCAGTTCTTTGATTACGTCCTTCTTTGGTTAAGGTGAAGTTATAATCGGTTTCCAACTTGGTTTCCAGCAGCACCTCCATCTCACCGACCATTTTTACGGTTTAAAACATCCATCTGTTGTGCCAAGCAGTATCCGCTTTATCCTTTTCCATTCGTCCCATCATATCTTTACACTGCTGATAACTTCCTTTTTGGACGCTTTTAAAATTCTCATGATACACCCGAAATGTCGGCTCTTAAAGTCTTTATTTCTATTTAATATTCTTTTTCATATCCTTTAAGCATTTGTTTCAATTCTCCGATAAATGATTTTTTTAAGTCTACCATCTTTAAAATATCTTCCTGTGAAGCACTCAAACTCGAGCCCGAGGCTCCAGTGAGGCCTACGTCCCTTTTCACAGCTTTTTCCCTTGGTGGGGGGGGGGAGCGATGCAATCTTATTAAAGTCTCGCACCTGATGACGTCACGCAACCTTTCAACGCTACCGAGCCCGTTCAGAAGTGTTCTCGCTCTGGTAAGTGTTTCAATTAACCCCTTTTTAATAACCCCCCGTTTTTAATAACGATTTTTTGACGGAGCCTGAATGGCGCGAAGTTCCATTCACTCCATCAGGCGCCAACCACCGGAAGTCCCCTGTCTTGTGATTTGGAATAATCTTATAACTTTAGCTGAAAATAATTTATTTAAAATTTCATTTTCAGTATTTAATATTTTATTGTGTTTTATCCATAGTTGGATCGTTAGCATGATCTATATCCAGTTGCCTAACCTGTCTTTGTTCATTCTTGTTTTTTTATTTTGGAAAGCTTGTATGACATTATAATGCCTCTATAAATCTTTGAAAGATACCCATAATAATGGTAGGCGATAGGTCTGTAGTTTCATTTATTTCGAAAAAGGAAGTCCATTTGTTGTTTTAAATATATACGCCCTTGCCGTCCCCCCCCTCTTTAAAATTTCAGGATTATACCTCTAAAACGATTTATTCCTAGACAATCCTTCCAGTTTTAAGAAGAAAGTTAATGGGGAAGTGATCGGAAATCGTGTTGGTATGGTATTTTGGGTCGAAGTATAAGGATATAATTATGTATCCACCAGAAATAATCTATCCACGAGTATGTCTTGTGTACCATTGAATGAAACGATATTCCCTACCGGGTCGGATATTTGCGATCCTCCAAACGATCGTTATATTGGAATTTTTTTATATATGTGTTTAAACACGGTTCACTACGTTTTAGAATCGTATGACCTCTCTGTTTTTGCCTCGCTTGTCTAAGTAAAGATCTAAAACACAGTTAAAGTCTCCCCGATTAGACGTTTGGTAATTATATTCTGCGTTATTATTCAAGATTTTAATTGAAACAAATAGCATTTTAAAGGGTTGGGCGCAAATATATTTACCAAGGTGATTGGGGTAGCATGGATCTCAACCGTAAACTATCAATATCTCCCTTCTTTCTGTTAAGGTACTCTTTGTTTAAATGGTATGCCTTTACGAATTAATGATTGACTACCTCTAGATTTCGACGTATATGAAGAGTGAAAGATTTGGCCTATATCCACTTCGCCCATCAATCTAGCTTGACTTGGGATTTAAGATGAGTTTCTTGTAAAAAAAAAATGTAATGTTATTGTAGCTTTCAACTGAGCCTAATATCTTACCCCTTTTAATACGTTCATTAACACCCCTTATGTTTTCGGCTGGCAGAATGAGATATCCTCCCAGTTTCATTTTGTTTATATTGTCTATGCATTTTGAGTGGTTTTAGTACCCGTGTAACTTAGACCGGTGCATCCATACCTCAGGTCTTTAGATATTGGGGGAACATTTCCACTAACAAAGTTCAATTGGTAGAGTCCTTTTGCGATTTTCCTTAAACAAAAAACACCACCATGTGACTTGTGATAATTTTAAAAAAACTTTAAAAAAGTGAAAATACATGTCCGAACTTGTCGGCACTGTAACAAGTGACCACCACCTGTTGGTGGTAGAAAACATTGTATCGACTTCCAATGTCGATATTAAACAATTTAGTTCCACTCCTTAATAACATAACATAGTGGAAAACGGGACCCATTCAGAATCAAATAGTAAAGTTACCCATTTACAATATATGTAATACATTTCATTATGAATTCTTCATATCTAACAATTTTATCTAGTAATGTTTAAATGTATTGGTTTTACTCGGTAATAATCAACTGTTGTTGAAGGGGTTAACCTGAACAGCTCCTGGATCTGGGCCAGGTGGCCCGCTTCTCCTTCTCCCTGCATTATAGATAAAATTGAGGGGACACAAAAAGCTAGAAACTCAGCGGGTGGCAGCAAGCATCTAAGAGCGAAGTAATAGCGACGTTTCGGGTCGAGACCCTTCTTCAGAAAAAATTTAGTACAAATTGAAACTTGTTGAATTATAAAATGTTAGTTTTTTACATTTAATATTAGTTATTTCCTTACAACATAGCCCACTATATAGGGAAAGTCCCTCTTATAATACGTGTTTACTTCATCACCTTTTACAATTCTGTTAACACCGTTACTATTACTATATTAATATCTATGTTTACATATTGTTAAAAGTGTTTATTTTATTTTTTTTGTTTTTTTAGATCTGAAAATTTATGGTTAGTCCATTAATTCCTCTTAAACAACAGTAATTGCTCTGTCCCCGCATTCTGCTCTTCAGTTTCGTCATTCCTAATCTTTTTGCCCTCATAACCTCTTCAAGGGCTGAAATGTCCCAAATTTCACAATGATCTGTCGTGTATAAGTCGGACTTGTTTGAGATCTTGGTTTACAAAATCTCGGTGCTATATCGATATGCCAATTCAATTATCGGGGCTTCGTGAGGGAGATTAAAGAACTTGTTTATTAAGCCTGCAGCAAACTCCAGAGGGTCAGCTCCCTCTGGCCACTCCATTATGGCCAGCTGTCTCGTAGTGAGGTCCTGTTCTGACCTCATATAACTTTCATCTCATCAGCCATTCGTACCTATCTCTTCCTCATTTCACGCATTGTTTGTCAGATATATAGAGGACAGTTTGCATGCACAATACTCAAATGTTTTATGCTGACACGCTGTCTCCTCGAGGCGCCTCTCTCATCCACGAACCCTACATCCTACGAGGCGTCCGATCTGATAGTCCTGAACGTCAATTCGTGCCCTCCAGTCATGAAGTTCCCTGCCAAAGCACACGGCGGGTGACGCTTCGCTACAGCAGCTGGCCGCGAATCATCAAGCGGGGCTGGCCAGACCACCGTACTTTCCTTCTGGCCGCAGCGTGCCTTAATTCTTGGTTCGTGACGAGTTTGGGCACTGCGTGATGGTGGTGATTGTGAAGGGGCACAAGGTGTGGGTGCCACGCAGCATCTCCAAGAACAATACTGTCGAAACTGCTCATCGTGGCCATCCCGGGGCCGAACGACCCATGTCCATCGCTCAACAGCCAGTTTTCTTCTGGCCTACATGCCTCGCTACTTCCAGGGATCATCCTCCCATGTCCCTACTGCAAACATCCTTCGTCAGCACAACTAAGCGGCAGCCACGTCCTGCAGCAGCCAGCTGCTGCTAACCTGCCCAGGTCCTGCGCTGGGCAACCGACATCTTCGAGTGGCACCGACAGGCACTACCTGTGCCTTGTCGACTCTTAACTCCACTGTTTTGAAGTTGACCAGCTACACTCCCTCTCTTTTCCTCCTCCGCGGAGTCACGAGAAGTTTGCGCCGCCACTTTGCCACCTTCGGGTCCCCGTCAGCCTGCAGTCGACAACGGCAGCCATTTCACCAGTGCCGAGTTTTCTGCGCTTTGCCGAATGATGGAACTTTCGTACATTACACCAGCAGACCGAGAATAACCCGCAGACAACATACTGGCCGAGAGCGCGCAGTCCGCAGTGCCAAAGGATTGTTGGAACTTTGCCGGCCTGACCCCTCCAACATCTACCTGGCCCTGCAAATCTCCGCAACATCTCCCGCGACCATGCCCTGGGCTCCCCGGCTCAGCGCCCATGTCCCAGTCCCGCGGGGCACGTCCCTGGTTCTCACAGTCCCTGTCTCCCTCCGTCCTTAAACCTGTCTTGGTCCGGAAAAAAAAAAAAACGCATTGCCCAGAAACACTGATACGAAGCGTTCCCAATGACAGGTCCTGCCATGACCTTCGCCCTCTTTCTCCCGGCCCAGTCGTCCAGTAATGAGTTCCATTTTCTATGGCCGCTCCAAGCTGCCGTGGTCCCGTCGTTCTGACCTAGCTTCCCCTCTTTTGTACCTTGTCAAACCACACATGGCAAGGTAACCCCGCCCGGTCCACCAGCACTTCCGGCTCCGTGAATGAGCCACTTCCTTCTCCCGAGCGGCGCCGAATGCCCCCCTGCTGCCAACTTCGCCGGCCTCGTGCCCTGTCCCTTCCTCTGTTCCCCCACGTCTTTCTCCTGTCCGTCTCCTGCTGCGTCCCTTTTCCCCCCCGGCTTCCTCTATCCTCCGCCTTCTCTTCGCCGTCCCCCCCCCCCCCCCCCCGAATGCCCAGGGGTTCTCCTGTCCACGTAGGCCCCCACCCATGCCCGGCGTCGTCCCCGCTTGTTCCCAATAGTACCGGGGAAGGAGGTGAATGGCGAGGTTCGGACCCGGTCTGGGTTCGCCTGGTATTTTCCACCCCGCCAAGGGTTGGGGGTTGTTTTTCCCGCCTCCCCAGTCCCGTTGCGGCGATTACGTGTGATACTGTATTCCCGTGCTTTTACTGTTTGGCATTTACCATAAATACCCCGCATGAGACGTGTCGACAATCACTCATTGTTAGTTTTTGTAGAGGAAGGATGTAGAAGATATGTGTTTTTTTTTAAATATTAGTTAACACCTTTAAATTGATAGTAAACGTTGTCCTAGTGCTAACAACTCCCACACCAGTTAGTATAACTGTAAACCACACACCCCTAGCTCTCTCTCTGGTGATCTGATGACAGACCACATACAGCTAGGGCATAATGGGTGATTAATAAAGTAGTGAAGATCAAATGTCTCCGTGAATCAACTTTATAATTTAGGCAATTTCATGTCAGTGAAATGCCTTAGCTTCCCCCCCCCTGGCACTTCCCCAGTCCCACTATGGTCATGACCCCCCTCCCACACACACACAACTAAAACCACTGCCCTTGATATTATATTTAAATCATTCCATTTGCTCCTTTTAACCCATCTTGTCCACTCACCGCATAGCCCCCAAATCGCAGGCACATCTGGAGAGAGAGAGGGGAAAGATAAGGGGGCAGAGAACTGAGAAGAGGGGGCATAGACGGAAGAGATAGAGGGGGCTGAGGCAGAGAAGATGAGGGGGGAGGAGGGGAAGAGGGAGGTGTGGGGGTGGAGAGGATGGGGGGCAGGAGGAGTGGGGGAGAGAAGGAGGGGAAAAAAAAAGCTCGGGGTGGGTTGCCCCGGGCCAGGCGGGTCGGCTGGATGACATCACTCCCAAAAGCGCGTGGAACTCTTCGTGCATACCCATTGTACATCATCACATCAACAGCCAAAGCCCAGGCAGTTTTTTATTTTCTGAGTTTAATTTCAGATTTTTTAACTTTTTGATTAATATACTTGAGAAAATAATGCATGAATGTTTCAGATAAGCAGATATTGGACCCACTGATAAATCTATTCTAAATATGTAAACATTTTTACTGTTACTACAATGTACAAGATTTTGAGATTTTAAAAAATCAGTCTGCAATTTTACCCATCAGATAACAGCAACAAAGAAGTTTAATTTGACACTAATTCAACTTCATATCTTTCATATTAAAAAAAGTTTGAATACATCTTGTCCCCCATTGCCTTTCCATTGCCTTAACACAAAAGTTGTTGGTTGGAGGACAGTCAAAAGCCCATAACTTTTCTTAAAAATTAAGAGAACTGAAAGAAATAATCAGTTATTATAGATTGAAGCATCTGAAACTAATATGAAACAATCTTACTTGATGACCTGAAATTAAAGCATTTAATTAGTTACACAATTGTAGCTAATTACAAAATTCAATTAAACATCTATCCATTTCTTAAGAAAATATTAACATTTTTTTAAAGCCTAAGTGTCCAAATAACATTCGACCACCGAATTCACAATATAACATGATTTTTAAAATCACATTGTTATGACATTATAACCAATTTGAAGGAATTTAGTGTTTAAAATAAAATCCCATAAATTAACAGCTTGCGAGTGGGATTTTATGAACCCGACGGATTGGAACGTTGCGGTGTATTTAAAACCCCAATATCGCAGGAAAAATTCTGCCGTTCATTATGGAATAAATCAACCATTTCGCAACATGAAATATTGATTAAAGTCACCTAAAAAAGCAGGTTTATGGTAATTCCTCATATAACCTGAGACTATTATTCAACATTATATACTCAAAAAGAAGTATTAACAAAGACCTAGCAATTATTTTTTAGATCCTGAAAAGCATTTGACCATGTGGAAATGGCCCTAATTATTTTTGATTATGGAAATTTTCACTGGTGAAGAATTTTAGTAATGGGTAAAAAATATTTATATACTAATCCAACAGCTAGAATATCAATAAATCAAAAGTTTATCAACTCAACTAAATATATAACTTATCACGAGGCTGTATACAAGGAGTCGTTATCCCCGCTATTATTTGCACTTGTAATAGAACCATTACACAAAGTGTGAGTCCCATCCTGAAATAAATAGCATATAACTAAAGAGACTGAAAGATAAAATCTCCTTAAACAACAGAGGGATGTGTTTAATTTACTATCAAAAAACCTGAAATTAGTATCCCTAACTTATTAAATTTAATAACTCAATATGGCCGTTTTTTCAGGATACAGAATTTAATTGGAATAAAAAGTGAACATCATGCCAATAATGGAATGTAATCATATATATTACAACAATTCCCTTTTTAAAATAGTAAATGAAAAATTCAAATATTCTTGGAATTTACTGTAGAAAAGAGATATTCCCTCTTTATTTAAATCTTACTTTTTCCGCCTTTATTGAACAAATACATCAGAAAATTATATATTGGAAAACCAATTACCTATTTCCCAATGTTTGTAGAATTAATGCATATAAAAATGATTTTTCTCATCCCGCAATTATTGTACCTCTTTCAATTAATCCCCGAATATCTCTCAAAAATTTTGTTTTTAAGAAGGTTGCTCTATAGTCACCCAATTTTATTCTAGGGATTACAAGAACCACAGAAATAAATAAAAAACACTTATGTAAATCAAAAAATAAATGGAGGTTTAGCACTACCGAATTTTTATGTTTTATATTATTGGGCAGTTAATATTAAAAATATGAATTTTTGGTTGAAGAACTGGACAAACAACCAGCCTTGGTTAAAAATGGAAAAGGAAGACGTTTTTACCTTTGAAATTGGAATCGATTCTATTTGCTATTACTAAACTAAAGCAAAAAAAACCTATAAAGAAAACCCTATAATAGACAGTGGAATACACATTGGAAACAATTAAAGCCGCACTAAAATGGGATTGTTTGCCACCCTATCTCTTCCCATTGTAAACAATGCTACATTTAAACTTTCAATGACGGATAAAGTTTTTTACCATGGAAAAATCACGGAATTACTAAATGGGGATCTCTATAGGAAAAGTTCATTTCTCTCTCTCATTCAGGAACTACAACAAATGTATGGGCTTTTTATTCAAAAGACTACTTTAGATATCTACAAGTTAGAGACTATGCTAAGTCAAATACACAGGACTATAACAAAATAGAAAGACAGAAATTCTTGATGAATGTTTGAATAAACACCCGAACACAGAAAAATTGATATCTTATATTTATAACATTCTATAGATAATGATGCACCCATGACGGAAATATATAGGCAATCAATGGGAAAACGAACTAGTCAAATAATAAGGCCAGAAATATGGGATGAAAGCTTACAACATATACATCACTGTTCGTTAAATGCTAAGACATTTCTTTAATACAATTTAAAGTATTACATAGATTGCACTATTCAAAAATCAAATTAAACAGAATTTTCCATGTGTATCCCCTATTTGTGATAAATGTCAACACTAGAAGGCTAATCTAATTGCACACATTGTAAGCTGTATAAAAATTAATAATATTTTCGACAGAATTTTTAAGATAATTTTGGAAGTCGTTAATACCAAATTGGTCCCTGATTCAAAATTAATAATATTAGGAATACTAAACCAAATCATTTATTTACAACAAACCAAAGAACCTTTATCGATTATAGTTTTAATAATTGGGAAAAAATTTAATATTAAAATTTTTGGAAAGGCCCTATAACCCGCACAATTAAAATGTGGACTATGGAAATGTTGGAGACCCTACATTTGGAAAAGATTAGGATTCGTCTAATTGGACAAACCAAGAACTATTCCACCAAGAATAATGATCCCCATTCGTTGACTATTTGAAGGGCAAACGGGTTCGGCACGAGAATCTGACTGAAACCTGGAATTAAGGAATAGATGAAGAATTTCATTTTATAATCCGCAGATATATCTCCAATGATGTATAAGTCCAGTTGAATACTTCATTCCTCTTTTGTTTTTTTTCTTTTTTCTTTTTTTCTCTCTCCCTCTACTACGTTTTCTATCTAATATAAAAAATAAAAAAATATATAGAAGTACAATTACTAATACAATAGTTAATATAAATAATAAATAATGTAAAATGACTATAACAAACACAATGCTCTTTATTATGTTATTTTTTTACTTTATCTAATTAATAAAAATTAAAAAAAAAAAACAGGTTTATATAAAAAATAAACAGCTTTCACTTACCTGTCCCCCACGTAAAATCGGTCCCTGTTGTCGGCGTTCACTAAGGCATAGGAGCTAATTTTTTAATTTTACTGCAGAGCTGAAATAGTCGGCGATTTACAAGAAAAAAAAAAAAAAAAAAAAAAATTAAGTCGGAAGCGAATCTCTCCAGAAATAGTTCACACTCCGAGAAAATATAATTCCGGTGGCAAGGGGAAAACCTGCATATTTAACCCAGCCCCCCCGCCCCCCCCCCCAATGGTGCCAAAAGTCACTCACACGGCCAGTGGCAGAAATGCAGCACCGCTAAAGGTAAGTTTTTGTAACATACCTACTGTTACCGTGTCGTCTTTTCGAGAAGATGTGATCACACACAAACAAAATAACAAATAAATACTCATGCAAGATCAAAGTTTTATAGTTATAATAAGGATAATTTATATATAATTACAGTCATATTCATGTATATACCATGTATATATATACCATATTATATATATGGGTATAATAATATATGGTTTAAATGGATAGCAGCACTAAATTAGTAGGAATATTACAAAATTTTGAGATTTAAAAAAATCAAAGTCAGCAATTTTATCCCATCAGATAAAGCATAAAAAAATTAAGTTTAATTTTGACACCTAATTCACTTTCATATCTTCAGTTTTAAAAACAGTTATGGGCCATTTTCATACTCGGAAATTAGCATCTTGTTCCCTATTGCTTTTGCATTGAACTTAAACACAAAAGTTGTGATCGAGGACAGTCAAAAGCCCCATAACTTTCTTAAAATTAAGAGAACTGAATGACTTTTCAGTTATTATCGATTGAAACATTCTGAAACAAATATAAAACATCTTACTTGGATGACCTGAAATGAAAGCATATAATTAGTTAATTACCTAATTGTAGTCAATTACAAAATTGACCGTTGTGACGAAAAATAAATAAACACCCAGGGACTGCCTTGAAAATTCATAAAATGTTGATATTCTCAAGATCGAACTTTAATATTATTGTATTATATTGCTAAGTCCATATTGTTATGCAAGTCCATAAAAGATAAAGTAAATAAATTACAATTTCTAGCAATAGACCAAGTCTTTATGGAGAAGATCAGTTGCTAGCTGGTTCATTGGCATATCATAATCAGTAGCACATGAAGCCACCAATCAATACTCCTCAGATTGTAACCAATAAGCACCTCTGTACGCCTTGTTTTTCCTCCAACTTTTCAATTTTGCAATTGTAAACTACAATTTTTGCTCTTCAAATCGCGCATCATGATTGAACATACCTTTCTGCCCACTACTTCCCTATTAAGGATGTCCTGTAGATTGCATTTCTTAAGAAAAGAATATATTTTTTAAAAAATAGCCTAAGTATCCAAATAACAAACTAAGTCCCATTCACACAAGAAATTCACAATAGTATTAATGATTTTTAAATCTCATCTGTCATGAGTTCATATGCCAGATGGTGCTGGAAGGAATTTGATGTTTTAATTCCCATAAATTAATCTAGAAACATCCACTCATATAATCAATTTTTTAATTTTTTTTTGCACAATAACATGGGAATTTAAAACTGATATTTAGTATACAAATATTGGCTATGGGTAGACAATAAACAAAAAAAAAAGATAATTTAGATGCTCTTTATTTGACATGATGTCCCAAGAAAAAGAGCATTTAAATCATCTTGCGAGTGGGTTTTTTCTGGAATGCGATCGATTGGAACGTTGCATTTGCGGTGCATTTGAACCCCATATTGGCAGGAAAAACACTGCCGGTTCGTAAGGGGCCAAAACATTTTCGCAACGTAAATTTGATTAAAGCCGTCCCAAGAAGCAAGTTTATATATGTTAAAATAGGACGGACTTACCGTTGTTTTGTCCCGTTCATCGGATCTCCTCACGTTGTAGGCATTGAGGGCAATTAACAAAACCAAAAAATTGGCGATCGGAAGTCGGAAGCAATTTTTCTTTCAGCAGCTTGGGAAGGCCTGAGGAAGTCCGCCTCCGACAGGCAAGAGAAAACGGCATTCTAATCCTCCCCCCCCCCCAAAGACGCCAAAGTGGCGCACACGGCGACTGGCAGAGAACTGCAGCGCTGCTGAAGGTAAGTTTTGTAACATCGCTAGAATTAGGCTCCCCATGGGAGTAATATGAGCATTTTGAACACTAGATGGTGCTTAGTTTTTCCATCTCATTTTAATTAGCTTAATTAATGTGAACTTTTGGCATTGACGGAGTTTACGACCTTCTTCTTCAATTATATTTTATCTAATTCTGTGCAATGTATCAAGTAGTTCCCAGGACATGAGTCACGAAAGTTAAATTCTAGACACATTTTTGATGCTCGGCCAGCACAGCCTATTATGTTTTAAAAAAAAACAGTATAAATATTGGCATTTGCTGTATTTCCTCTTTATGATGAAACTTTGTGTGGAGAAGTCTGATGTGTAAGGGTTGGGTCCGTGGTTTCCCACTCCCAGCGTAATTGAGGAGCAGGGGGAGGGGTATCAATGCCGTATGTCTGACCCTCTCTTTGACTGCATTCTTCCAATTGGGATAAATTATAACTGCCCCCACTGGGATATTCTGACTGTGTGGGATCGCTGGCATTGAGCTGTTGTGATGCAGTCTGGTTTCTGGTTATTTCACTGAGTTCATCACCTTGGCGATTGATAAATCAACCACCTTTTTTGTTTCCGTAAGTCAGGAGAACCGTTCTGTGCTGCAGGCTTATTGCTCCAGTTACTTTGATCAAACTGCTGGTCGTTACAGATTTCACTTTATCCTGTGAGATTTCTTGAATCGGTGAATCAGTTGTTCAAGTATAAACAGAAGGTGAGTTTGTAAATCGAAATGTTGGATGTGTTGGTTGATGTAATTTATTTTTAACGGAGGATTAAGACCTAAAACATGCTTTAATTTGTTAACATTCTGCTGCATCGTATTTAAAATATTTCTATGCGAGGGCAATTGAACAGCACCCGCGTTGTCCCGGCAAAATCTGTTGATGTTATTCTAATCTTATTAAAGTAATTGCGTTGTGAATCAATATGATTGAAGAGTATTTTTAATGGTGGTTGCGTCAAGTCTTGGAGCTCCGTGCATCATGTTGCTGATGGGAAGTGCAGCAGCACAGTGGACACACGGCGCTGGTCACTGTGTAATCCCCTCCTGCCTCATCACCAAATGTGGCTGCGACCCGACTTCGGAGCTTCGGAGGCTTCGGCCACAGGCCCTGTGGTCGGTAAAATCGAGAGCTCACAGATCCCTGGTAGAAGACCAATTTTCGGGAGTTCCCGTAACGACAACTTTGCCCGCCCCCAATCGCGAGGTTTGAATCGGCCCGTCGCAGGGCGTTACATTGCCCAGCTGGGCTTAATCGGCCACTGGACTTACCATCACCTGCCGGGAGCTTTAACATCAAGAGCCTCGATAGCCTCGACATGCCTAAAAGCCAACTAACCGAAAGGCTGCATCTCCTGAAAGCAAACTCACCGAATGGACGCTATACCGAAACGCCACCTACCGATAAGGCTGCATCACCTACAAGCCAACGAACCGAATGCCACTCAACCAGAAAACAGTCAAATAATGGACAATGAAGTTGCCGGGGGGTTCGGGACTTGTCAAGCGATTGGTCCAGACCAATGCGTCCATCACATCACTGGGAGACGGAGGGAGGGGGTCATTTTCCCACACATAAGGCGTAGATGACTGGACAATTGAACCTGAAGCACCAAGTTGTAAGCGGCCGATGGTCTGCATCCCTGGGAACAAAGGCCTCCATTTCTCCCACGGGCCGCCCTCCGCCTTGTCTCCCCTGTGAACGGGCTGTGGGGTACCGAGGATGCAGAGGTATGGGACAGGCTGTTCCCTCCGCCCACCCAGAGTCACTGACCATGATGCACTGCCAGCGGACCCAACCCCCAACCACCAGGTGATTTCCCCGGACAATGACACCCACATTGGGTGATTCTCCCTCACCCGGCCCTGGGGACAGTCGGCTCGGGGCATAGTAAATCGCTTTAAATAAAACATGGGGACCCACTCACACATTCTGGTGGGCCAATGACAAATGTGCATGGGGACAACGAACAATGTTATCCTCCCACTCCCCCTCCCCCCCTTGACAACAAGCATGATTTCTTTATTACCATCTGGTTGCCTTCGGAACACCACATACAAGCTCCCATGCACAAAACACCAGATAATCTGTAAACCTTTTAACCGAGATGGACACAAAAAAGCTGGGAGTAACTCAGTGGAACAGGCAGCATCTCTGGAGAAAATGAATGGGTTGACGTTTAGGTCGGAGACCATTCTCCAGGACCTATAGACTGACGTCTGAGATGAGTCTTGAACACCGAAAAAGCCACCCATTCCTTTTCTCCAGACTTGCTGCCTGTCCCACAGAGTTGCTCCAGCTTTTTGTGTCCAATCTTTGATGTGACAGTTGTCTCATTTCATTCGGTTTCATGTATTGCGCACATGGAAGAGGACACTTTTACATGCTGCTTGCATCTGTTCAACCAAGTGTGCTCTTAATTGAAATCTCTCATCTTTGCGAGGGAGGGATGGAATGGATGTGGACCACCGGCTTAAAGCAAAGGACAGGTAAATAATCCCACCATTCAATTAACCAGGTTACCAAATGTCTTGCTGGACGGATGCAGCTTTTCATGTAGTTGGGCTTTTAGGCATCCCCGCCCTTTCGGTTTTAGTTCGCTTTTAGGCATCCCACCCTTTCGGTTAGTTGGCATTTCGGCTTTGTTTCCATTCGGTTATTTGGCTTCCACCTTCTTTGCTTCGGCTTCTCGTCCACGAACGCTAAGCAAAGAGCTGGATATGTGTAATGTGGTCTACTTTTACCAGAGTAAATGGGGTCAAGGACCAGCGGATATAGCTTTAAGGTGAAAGGGTAAAAAGATTTAAAAGGAAAGTTGGACGGGTAAACTTGTTCACACAAAGGATAGTGGGTGTACAGAACAAGCTAACGAGAATTGGTGGTTGAGGCAGGGACTGTCTTAACATTGAAGAAAATAAGTTGGGGACAGGTCTATGGATAGGACAGTTTTGGAGGAAGAGGAATATGGGAAAACGGCGGGCAGGTGGTGCTGGGACATGTTGGCCGGTGTTGGCAATTTGGGCTGAAGGCCTGTTTCCACACTGTTATCACTCTATGGACTGGTGCTGTGAGCTGAAATACAAAGCGCTGAGGCACTCAGTGGGTCGGGCAGCATCTGTGGATCGGGAATGTGGACAGACCAGTTTCCGGGGCCGGACCTTCTTCAGTAATTATGGAGGGAGAGAATCTGGGGCACTAAAAATAGTTTTCTCTTCCACAACAATTCTCACAAATTGCACATTCAGGTGCATTTGCTTATTTTCACCCGGTCACAGATACTCATTATCATTAGCTTCTCTTCCCCTTTACTTCCTCCCTCACCCCCACTATGCCCACCATCTTTGACTTGCCCATCTATTCTCCCTCTCCTCCCACCTATATTGCTTCCTCCTAACTTCACCATTCGCAGCTCTTCAATCCTTTTGTCTCGCCCTTCTGTCTTTTATCTCTGGCCTTTTGTCCAACCCTCATGCAGAGCTGGTAGGGTTCTGCACTTTAATTTTCGGTATGTTGTTATCAATAATATTGATCATGTGTCATAGAGTGATTACACTAGTGCGGATTACAGGCCCTTCGACCCAACTTGCCCACACCAGGCCACAATGTCCCTAGCTACCCTTCTCTGGGGAAGGACACTATGCATCTACCCGATCTGTTCCTCTCATGATTCTTATGCACCTCAATAAGATCACCCCTATCCTCCTGCGCTCAAGGAATAGGGAAGTCCCAGTTATATTTCAACCTTCCCTATACATCAAAACACTTAGTCCTGGCGGACATTGTTCGTAATCTTTCTGGAACCCCATTTCCATCTTTCCATTAACACGGTGCCCAGAACTCAATCTGATTAATTTCCTTTTAACCCAAACAGGCAATTCAAGGCGCTAAGGCATAGGACATAGAGCGATGGGAGTCGGAAACATGGGGGTTGGCCTCAAAAATTGGTGTTAGTTCCCGGGGTGGGCGGAAAACTCAAAACTCAGCGCAGAATGCTAATGCCACCTTTTTTATTCATCCAATATAATTTGTTGATAATTTTCTCATGAACCTACCACAGGGAATACCTGGGGGGAGTCTAGGACTAGAGTACATAGCCTCAGAATTAAAGGAATGATCTTTTAGGAAGGAAAAATTAGTAGGACATTATTTTTTCGTCAAAAGTGGTGAAATCTGTGGAATTTCTTGTGCCACAGAAGGCTATGGAGGTCAAGTCAGCGGATATTTTCTTAAGGCAGACGTAGATAAGATTCTTGGTTAGTACGGGGTGTAAGGATTATGGGGTGAAGGCAGGAGATTGGGGTTAGGAAGGAGAGATAGATCAGCCATGATTGAATGGCGGCGTAGAAGTGATGGGCCAAATGGCTTAATTCTGCTCCTATCACTTTTGACCTTCTTCAGCTTGAAGTAGTTGAATCCTATCACCTTCAATTCAGTGGGAACAGGCGTCTTGTCACGAAACATCGCATATCCATGTCCTCCACAGATGCTGCCCGACCCGCTGAGTTAATCCAGCGCTTTATTTTTATTTGTAATCCAGTATCTGCAGTTGCTTGTGTCTCCCCTCCATGTCCCAATGCTGTCCTCGCCCTACATTCCGCCCGCACTCACCGAGGTCCCACACACACACACACTCGCCGCCCACCGCGGGAACCTTACGGCGTAGAGCAGGAACCACGTCACAAGTGCAGGACAACTGGACGTCGGGTAACAGCTTGCATGAGCCACATGTTTTGTGATTGATGCAGCGCTGCAGAGGGTGAAAGATCGGTCCGAGTGAAGAAGAGCATGAATACTGGACGGTGCATGTGTGCAGGCACTGCAGCTGCAGGTGGAGCGCCGAGTGCTGATAAGATTTGGTGATGAGGTCAGGAGGGGATTACACAGTGACCAGCGCCGTGTGTCCACTGTGCTGCTGCACTTCCCATCAGCAGACATGATGCACGGAGTTCCCAAGACTTGACGCAACCACCATTAAAAATACTCTTCAATCAATTGATTGATTGACAACGCAATTCACTTTAGTAACATTAGAATAACATCATCAGATTTTTGGCCGGGACAATGCGGGTGTCTGGTCAATTGCCTCGCATAGAAATATTTTAAATACGATGCAGAATGATACAAATTAAAGCACATTTTTAGGACTTAATCCTCCGTTAAATAAATTACATCAACCAACACATCCAACATTTTTGATTTACATTTACAAACTCACCTTTGTTTTACACTTTGAAACAACTGATTCACCGATTCAAGAAATCTCACAGGGATAAAGTGAAATTCTGTAACGACCAGCAGTTTGATCAAAGTAACCGGAGCAATAAGCCCGCAGCACGAGAACGGTTCTCCTGATTACGGCGGCAAACAATAAAGGTGGTTGATTTATCAATCGCTGTGGTTGATGAACTCAGTGGAGATAAAGCAGACTGCATCACAACAGCCTCAGTCCCAGCGATCCCACACAGTCAGAAATCCCAGTGGTGGCAGGTTTATCCCAGTTGGAAAGAAGCAGTCAAGAGGGTCAGACTTGACGGGCATTGATACCCGTCCCTGTCTCCTCAATTCACGCCGGGAGTGGGGAAACCACGGACCCAAATCTTACACACCAGACTTCTCCACACAAAGTTTCATCATAAAGAGGGAAATACAGCAAGTGCCAATATTTATACTGTTTTAAAACATAATAGGCTGTGGGCCGAGCATCAAAAATGTGTCTAGAATTTAACTTTCGTGACTCATGTCTGGGAATTACTTGATACTTTGCACAGATTTAGATAAAATATAATTGAAGAGGAAGTCGTAACTCGTCAGTGCCAAAAGTTGCACATTAATTAAGCTAATTAGAAAATGAATTGTAAATAATGTTACATTTAAACCCTCAATGATGGATAAAGGTTTTTTTACAATGGAAAGATAAGGGAATTAATAAGATGGGTGATCTCTGCAGGGAAAATTCTTTCCTTTCATTTCAAGAATTACGACAAATTTATGGATTACATTCAAAAGATTATTTTAGATACTTACAAATTAGAGACTATGTAAAAGCAAACACACAGGAAATTAGAAATAGAAAGACAGAAATTTTAGATGAATGTCTAAATACACATCCGAACACAGAAAAATTGATATCATATTTTTATAATATTCTATTGGAAAATGATCTCCCATTGACAGGAAATATATAGACAATTCATGGGGAAAACGAATTAGGTCAAATTATTAGACCAGAAGTATGGGATGAAAGTTTACAACACATACACCACTGCTCGTTAAATACTAGACACAGTCTTATACAATTTAAAATATTACATAGACTACATTACTCAAAATCCAAACTACATAACATTTTTCCAATGTATCTCCCATATGTGATAAATGTCAGCATTTAGAAGCTAACTTGACACACTCATTTACAAATTGTGTAAAAATGACAAAATTTTGGATAGAAATATTTAAGATAATTTCGAATGTTGCTAATATGAATCTGACTCCGGACTCAAAGTTAATAATATTGGGAATACTGGAAACAGATCAATTAATAACAACAAATCAAAGAATTTTTATTGATTATAGTTTAATAATTGGGAAAAAATTAATAATAAAATTCTGGAAAGATCCTACATCCCCCCACAATCAAAATGTGAATTACAGGAATGTCGGAGACACTCCATCTGGAAAGATTGAGGCTTGGCCTAATGGACAGGTTGGATCTTTTCAGAGGAATATGGTCTCCATACATTGAATATCTCAAGGGTCAAAATGGCTCGGTGCGAGAGCCTGACTGAAACCTGAATAATGGAATAGATGAAGAAATACGTATAACAAATTATGGATATATCTCCAACGATGGATAACTTTTTAATACTCCACTTCTTTATTTTTGATTTCTTATCTTTATATTATTTTCTCTATCTTTTCTTACTTAAAAAAAAATGTATAGAAATATAAATGTCTTAAATGTTAATATTAATAATATTACGAATGTATGTAAGAAGTATTTTCTATTAATATGTATTTACAATTAAGAATCAAATACACAGGACTAGATGTTAAGAAGTCCCTTGTGCCAGTAGGTGGGGAGCATTTCACGACATTCATTGATTGCTGACTGAGTGGTGGACGCTCAACATCAGGGGGGGGGGGGGGGGGGGCGGGGGGGTGGGGGGGTACGTATACGTATATCTTGGCCTGGGTAACCTTCAGGACAGTTGGGCACAGGACACATCATCAGTAGTGTACCCTTGCATCACTGGGTGTTTCGGCCTTTTATCACTATACACCCTCCACAAGGGCGGCCCGCTGCAGGATGATCAGCCCTCAGCGTGTGTCCCGTGTCAAACTGCGTGTGTCCCGTGTCAAAATATTAATATAAATATTCATCAAAAAATAAAAGAAAATGACATCGAATAAGTAAGCACCATCTAGTGTTCAATGCTCATATTACTCCATGGGGGAGCCTAATTCTAGCGATGTTACAAAACTTACCTTCAGCGGCGCTGCAGTTCTGCCACTCGCCGTGTGCCCGACTTTGGCGTCTTTGAGGGGGGGGGGGATTAGAATGCCGTTTTCTCTTGCCTGTCGGAGGCGGACTTCCTCGGGCTGCAAGCTGCTGAAGAAGAATTGATCCGACTTCCAATCGCCAATTTTTATTTTTGTTAATTGCCCTCAATGCCTACAACGATCGCATGAACGGGACAAAACAACGGGTAAGTCGTGTATTTTACATATAAACTTGCTTCTTGGGACAGCTTTAATCAAATTTTACGTTGTGAAAATGTGATTTGGGCCCCTTACGATCCGGCGGTGTTTTTCCTGCCGATATGGGGTTCAAATGCACCACAAATGCAACGTTCCAATCGATCGCATTCCAGAAAAACCCACTCGCAAGATGATTTAAATGCTCTTTTTCTTGGACAATCATGTCATAAGAGCATCTAAATTATCTATTGTTTTTGTTATTGTCTACCTATAGCCAATATTTTTATACTAAATATCAGTTTAAGTCCCATGTATTGTGCAATTAAAAAAAAAAAAATATTATATTGAGTGGATGTTTCTAGATTAATTTATGGGAATTAAACATCAAATTCCTTCCATCTGGCATATGAATTCATGACAGTGAGATTTCAAAATCATGTTATATAGTGAATTCTTGTGTGAATGGGATTAGTTTGTTATTTGGATACTTAGGCTATTTAAAAAATATATCCTTTCCTTAAGAAATGGAATTTACAGGACATTCTTAATGGGAAAGTAGTGGGCAGAAAATAGTATGTCATGCGCGATTTGAAGAGCAAAAACTTGTAGTTTACAATGCCAACATTGAAAAAAGTTGAGGAAAAAAAACAAGGTTTTTGTACAGAGTTGGCTTATTGGTTACAATCGAGGAGTATGATGATGCTACTGATTATGATATGCCAATGTAACAGCGGCGGGGGACTAGCAACTTGATCTTCTCATAAAGACGTGGTCTACTTAGTATCAGCTAGAAATTGTAATTTATTTACTGGAGCGTATCTGTTATGGGTGTGACTTACAGCATATATACAATAATATTTAAAGTTTGATCTTGATGAATATCACATTTTTGAATTTTCAATGCAGTCTGGGTGTTTACTACTATTTTCGTCACAATGGTCAATTTTGTAATTGACTACAATTAGGTAATTAACTAATTATATGCTTTCATTTCAGGTCATCCAAGTAAGATGTTTTATATTTGTTTCAGAATGTTTCAATCGATAATAGCTGAAAATGTCATTCAGTTCTCTTAATTTTTAAGAAAGTTATGGGCTTTTGACTGTGCTCGATCACAACTGTTGTGTTAAGTCAATGAAAAGCAATAGGGAACAAGATGCTAATTTCCGAGTATGAAAATGGCCATAACTGTTTTAATACTGAAGATATGAAAGTGAATTATGTGTCAAATTAAACTTATTTTTATGATTTATCTGATGGGATAAATTGCAGACTTGATTTTTAAAATCTCAAAATGTTGAAACATAGCTACTAATTCAGTGCTGCTATCTATTTAAACCATATATTATTATACCATATATATATGGTATATATATGGTATAATACATGAATATGACTGTAATTATATATACATTTAGACCGCCAAATGGGGAGCGTGAATTGGAAGAGCAAATATGTAAGGAGATAGCAGATATTAGTGGTAAGCACAAGGTAGTGATTGTGGGAGATTTCAATTTTCCAAAAATAGACTGGGAAACACATTCTGTAAATGGGCTGGATGGTTTGGAGTTTGTAAAATGTGTGCAGGATAGTTTTTTGCACCAGTACATAGAGGGTATTGACCAGAGAAGGGGCAGTGCTGACCTCCTGTTAGGAAATGAGGGGGGACAGGTCAGGTGACGGAGGTATGCGTTGTTGAGCACTTCGGGAACCAGTGATCACAATACCATTAGTTTTCAATATAATTATGGAGAGAGTCAGAATGGACCTAGGGTAGAGATTTTTGATTGGATGAAAGGGCTAACTTTTGAGGGAATGCGTAAGGATTTTAAAGGAGTGAATTGGGACACTTTGTTTGAACTCATGGGAAGGTAGAAATGAGAAATGGAGGACATTTAAAGGGGAAAATTGTAAGAGTACAGAATCTTTATGTCCCTGTTTAGGTTGGAAGAGGAAATAGTAAAAATTGGAAAGAGCCATGGTTTTCAAGGGAAATTGGACACTTGTTTCGAAAAAAGAGAGATATCTACAATAATTATAGGAGGCATGGAGTAACTGAGGTGCCAGTGAGGAGTATAAAGAATGTAAAAAGAATCTTAAGAAAGAAATTAGGAAGGCTAAAAGATATGAGGTTGCTTTGGCAAGAAGGTGAAGTAAAACCCAAAGGGTTTCTACAGCTATATTAATAGCAAAAGGATAACGAGGGATAAAAATTGGACCATTAGAGAACCAGAATGGACAGCTATCTGCAGAGCCAAAAGAGATGAGGGGAGATATTAAACAATTTCTTTTTCTTCGGTATTCACAAGGAGAAGGATATTGAACTCTCGGTGAGTTAAGGGAAAGGTAAGAGTAGAGTAGCTATGGAAAACTATGAGATTCAAAGAGGAGGAAGTACTGACACTTTTGAAAAATATAAAAGTGGATAGGTCTCCAGGTCCTGACAGGATATTCCTCTAGGACATTGAGGGAAGATTTAGCGTAGAAATAGCAGGAGCTATGACAGAAATATTTCAAATGTCATTAGAAACGGGAATAGTGTGCCGGAGGATTGGCGTACTGCGCATGTTGTTCCATTGTTTAAAACGGGTTCAAAGAATAAACCTAGCAATTATAGACCTATTAGTTTGACGTCAGTGGTGGGCAAATTAATGGAAAGGATACTAAGAAATAATATATATAAGCATCTGGATAAACAGGGTCTGATCAGGAACAGTCAACATGGATTTGTGCCTGGAAAGGTCATGTTTGACAAACCTTCTTGAATTTTTTGAAGCGGTAACTAGGGAAATTTGATGAGGGTAAAGCAGTGGATGTTGTCTATATGGATTTTAGTAAGGCCTTTGACAAGGTTCCCCATGGAAGGTTGGTTAAGAAGGTTTCAATCTTTGGGTGTAATGGCGGAGTAGCAAGATGGATTCAACAGTGGCTGAATGGGATGATGTCATGAGAGTAATGGTGGATGGCTGTTTGTCAGGTTGGAAGCCTCGGTGACCAGTGGGGTGCCTCAGGGATCTGTGTTGGGTCCACTGTGTTTGTCATGTACATCAATGATTTTTCCTGGATGATGGGGGGTGGAAAATTGGATAAGTAAGTATGCAGATGATACTAAGATAGGTGGTGTTTGTGGATAATGAAGTAGATTTTCAAAATCTACAGAGAGATAGTTTGGGCCATTTGAAAAGTGGGCTGAAAGATGGCAGATGGAGTTTAATGCTGATATAGTGTTGAAGTGCTACATCTTGGCAGGAACAAATCAAAATAGGACGTACATGGTAAATGGTAGGCAATTGAGGAATGTGTGGAACAGAGGGATCTAGGGATAACTGTGCATAGTTCCTGAAGGTGGAATCGCATGTAGATAGGGTGGTAAAGAAAGCTTTGGTGTGCTGGCCTTTATAAATCAGAGCATTGAATATAGGAGTAGGGAAGTAATGTTAAAATTGTACAAGGCATGGTAAGACCAATTCTGGAGTATGGTGTACAATTTTGGTCGCCTAGTTATAGGAAGGATGTCAACAAAATAGAGAGAGTACAGAGGAGATTTACTAGAATGTTTGCCAGGGTTTCCAGCAACTATGTTACAGAGAAAGGTTGAACAAGTTAGGTCTTTATTTTTTGGAGCGCAGGAAGGTTAAGGGGTACGTTGATTGAGGTCTTTTAAAATGATGAAAGGGATAGACAGAGTTTGACGTGGATACGTTTTTCCCATTGAGGGTAGGGAAGATTCAAACAATGGAGGGCATCGACATGAGAATTAAGGGACAGAGGTTTTACGGGGTAACTTGAGGGGGAAACTTCTTTACTCAGAGGGTGCTGTGGACTGTGTGGAATCAGCTTCCAGCAGAAGTGGTGGAGTTGGCAGGATCGATTTTAACATTTAAGAGTAAAGAGGATAGGTATATGGACGTGAAGGGATAGTTGAGGGGTATGGTGTGCTTGAGTGCAGGTAGATGGGACTAGGGGAATGTGACAGATGTGTCGGTGTCAGGACTGGAAGGGCCGAGGGGGCCTGTTATCAGTGCTGTAATTGTTATATGGTGTGTTATAATGGTTATATTCAGATTCAGATTCAGATTCAGATTCCTTTATTGTCATTCAGGACCTTTCGGTCTGAACGAAATTTCGTTACTTAGAGTCATAACATGTAATTAAATTAAAACCTCGAAAACAAACAATAAACACATAATTTAACATCCTCCAGCGAGTGAGTTCACAAGCACCTCCTCACTGTGGTGGAAGGCAAATAGTTCGTAGTGATCTTTGTCATGTTCCCCTACATGATCACCCTCTGTCTGAGGCAATCCAGGCCTTCGATGGTCCTGTCACCAGGCCCGGGCCGAGGCCTCCGATAGCCAGGTTAATTATCCTTATTATAACTATTAAAACTCTGATCTTGCTTATGAGTGTATTTATTTGTTGTATTTGTTTTGTCTGGTGATTCACTTTCTCAAAAGGACGACACAGGTTACAGTAGGTTATGTTACCAAACTTACCTTTTTGTGGTGCTGCAGTTTGCCGCTGGCCGTGTGCACGGATTTGGCATCCTTTGGGGGTGGGTGTGGGTTTTAAATTCGGTGTTCCCTTACCTCCGGAATGTGTATATTTTTCGGAGTGTGAAACTATTTCTGGAGATTCGTTTCCTGAGACTTAATTTTTTATTTTTATATAATAAGGCTAGCCCCGAGTATTTCAGATCTGCAGAAATGAATAAAAATAGCCTCCTAATGCCGTGAAGACGACATACTGGGACATATTTTATTAGGGGACAGGTAAGTGGAATCTGTTCTATTTCTTCATAGTATTTGCTGCTTTTTTTTTTTTTTTTTTAATTTTTAATTAGAAGTAAATACATAATAAAAAGCATTTTGTTTGTTATAGTCATATGATTTTATTATATTATTTAGATTAACATGGTATAATAATTGAATCTAATATTGTTGCTTATAAGTTTATATAGATAGAATGTATGCTAGGCTGGGAGAGAGGAAAAAGAAAAAGAATTGGTGATATTCTGCGGATTAAAGTAAATGTTATATTCTTCATCTATTCCCTCAATTAGGTTTCATTCAGGTTCTCGTGCCGAACCTGTTTGACCCTTCAATATTCAATGACTGGGGACCATTAATTTTTGTGAATAGTTTCTGTTTGTCCATTTAAGACGATCCTAATCTTTCCAAATGTAGGGGTCTCGACATTCTAGTCACAATTTAATTGTTTGGGGTTATAGGGCCTTTCCAAAATTCCAATATTAATTTTATCCAATTATTAAACATAATCGTTAAAGGTTCTTTGGTTCGTTGTAAATAATGAATTGGTCTAGTATGTCTATTAATTATTAATTTTGATCTGGGCCAATTTGGTATTAACGACTTCCGAAATTTATCTTAAAAGAATTTCCATCCAAAAATGATTGTAATTTATAATGTCTGACATATAGGTGTGCATTAGATTAGGCTTCTAGTGTTGACATTTATCACAATTAGGGGATACACATGGAAAGAAATTCTGTTTATTTGTTTTTTTTGATAGTGCATTTAGATAATAGAGCATCATTGTATTAAAGAATGTCTAGCATTTAACGACACAGTGATGTGTATGGTGTAAGTTTCATCCCATATTTCTGGCCTTATTATTTGGACCCTAGTTCTGTTTTCCCATGATTGCCTATATATTTCCGTCATGGTGTGTCTTATTAATAGAAGTTGTTATAATTTTAAGATATCAGTTTTCTGTGTTTGGGTGTTTCTTCAAACATTCATCAATAATTTCTGTCTTTCTATTTCTATAGTCCTTGGTATATTTGAACTTAGCATAGTCTCTAAACTTGTAGATATCGAAAAATAGTCTTTTGAATGAAGCCCATAAATTTATTGTGGTTCTCGTAAATGAGAGAAGGAACTTTTTTCCTATAAAGAGATCACCGCTTAGTAATTCCGTGATTTTTCCATTGTAAAAAAACCGTTTTTATCCATCATTGAAGGTTTAATGTAGCAATGTTTACAGAAGTGGGATAGGATAGATAGTTGGTTAGTAACAATCCAATTTTAGGTCTTTCTTTAATTGTTTCCTAATGCGTATTCCACTGTCTATTATAGGGTTTTCTTTATAGGTTTTTTTCTATAGGTTTGTAATAGCAAATAGAATCGATCCAATTTCAAAAGGGGAAAACAGTCTTCTTTTCCGTTTTTTTAACAATGGGGTTTGTCCAGTTCTTCCAACCAAAAGAAATTCATGATTTCACTTTTATTCCAATATAATTCTGTATCCTGAAAATGCGCCATATTTGGTTATTCCATTTAATAAGTTAGGGATACTAATTGTAGGTTTTGTGGATGTTTAATTCCTCTGTGGTTTTTAGGTGATTTTATTTTCGTATCCTTTAGTTTTATGCCCTAATATTTCAGGTTGGGACTCCACTTTGTGCTAATGGTTCTAGTACAAGGAGCAATATAGCGGGGAATAGTACAGAGCATCCTTAGTTCAGCCTCGTGAGAAGTTAATTTTTAGGTTGATACATTTGAATTTGATTGATATTCTAGCTGTTGGATTGAGATATATAAAATTTTTTACCCATGTACTAAATTGTCAAGCAGGTGTGAAAATTTCCATAACCGAAATAAATAGGGCCATTTCCACCTGGTCAACAAGAGAGATAGCTTTCTCAGCATCTAACCAATAATTGCTAGGTCTTTGTTAAGTACTTCTTTTTGAGTATATATTAATGTTGAATAATAGTCTCAGGTTATATGAGGAATACCACAAACCTGCTTATTTAGGTGACTTTAATCAATATTTCATGTTGCGAAATGGTGATTTATTACCCATATGAACCAGCAGAATTTTTCTTGTCGATATTGGGTTTAAATTCACCGCAATGTTCCAATCCATCGCGTTCCATAAAATCCCACTCGCAAGCTATTTAAAATGCCCATTAATTTATGGGCATTAAACACTAAATTCCTTCAATTTGGTCTATAAATTCATAACAATGAGATTTAAAAATCATATTATATTGTGAATTCTTGTGTGAATGTTATTTGGACACTTAGGCTTAAAAAAAAAAAATTCTTAAGAAATGGATAGATGTTTAGATCTAGTAATTGAATTTTGTAATTAGCTACAATTGGGTAACTAATTACATGCTTTAATTTCAGGTCATCCAAGTAGGATTGTTTCATATTAGTTTCAGAATGCTTCAATCTATAATAACTGATAATTTCTTTCAGTTCTCTTAATTTTTAAGTAAGTTATGGGCTTTTGACTGTCCTCGACCACAACTTTTGTGTTAAGTCAATGGGAAAGGCAATTGGGAACAAGATGCTAAGTTCCAACTTTTTTAATACTGAAGATATGAAAGTGAATTAGAGTGTCAAATTAAACTTCTTTGGTATGCTTTATCAGATGGGATAAATTGCAGACTTGATTTTTTTGTAAATCTCAAAATGTTGTAACATTGACTAGTAACAGTAAAGTGTTTACATATTTAGATAGATTTATCCCGTGGAGTCCAATTGGCCTTATCTGAAACATTCATGCGCATTATTTCTCGAGTAATTAGAATCAAAATGTTCAAAAATCTGAAACTCAGAAAAATAAAACCGCCTGGCTTTGGCTGATTGACGTGATGACGTCACAATGGGTATGCACGCAGTGTTCCAGCGCGCTGTGAGTGATGATCCTCCAGGCCGCCCACTGCCGGGGGCCACCCAACCCCGCTCCCCTCCTTCTCTCCATCCGCTCCTCCTCCCCACCCCGCGTACCTCTCTCTGCCCTCTCTCTGCCAGCCGCCTCTCTGATGCAGCCTCTGCCCCCTCGTCTTCTGCCTCTCCCCTCTCTCATGCCCTCTGGCCCCCTCCCACTGCCTCTTGCCCACCCTCTCTCTGGTGCCTCTGCCCCCTCTCTCTCAGTTCTCTGCACCCCTCTTCTCTCAGTCTCTGCCCCCTCTCTCTGTCTATCCCCTCTCCCTCGCCAGATGATGTGGCCTTGCGATTTGAGGGCTATGCATGAGTGTGACAGGGTGGGTTAATAAGGAGCAAATGAAATGATATTAAGTATAATATCAAGGCGGTGGTTAGTGTGTGTGTGTGTGGGAGGGTTTCATGGCCATAGTGGGACTGGGGCAGTGCCAGGCTGGGGGAAGGCTAAGGCATCTTCCACTGACATGAAAATGCCTAACTGTAAAGTAGATTCACGGATACCGTTAGATCTTCACTACTTTATTAATCACCCATTATTGCCCTAGCTGTACGTGGTCTGTCACGATCACCAGAGAGAGAGCTAGGGGCGTGTAGGTTACAATTATACTAACTGGTGAGGGAGTGATTAGCATGGACAACGTTATCATCAATTAAAGGTGTATACACATATCATCTACATCCTTCCTCTACAAAAACAAACAGTGAGTGACTGGGCGACCACGTCTCATGCGCTAGGGTAAATGCAAACAGTAAGGCACGGGAATACAGAATCACACGTAATCGCCGTAATGGACCGGCGGACTGACCAGCAGACCAGACCAGGTCCGAACCTCGCCATCACCTCCTTCCCCGATGGGAACAAGCGGGGACGACGCCGTGGCATGGTGGGGGCCACGGACAGGAGAACCCATGGGCGATGAGGGCATCGGGGGGGGGGGGACGGCAAAGAGAAGGGCAAGGAAGCCGGAGAAAGCGGGACCACCGCCGGGAGATGGACAGGAGAAGAACGAGCGGGGGAACCCCAGAGGAACGGGCAGGGCACTAGGCCGCGAAAGTGACAGCGGGGGGGGGCATACGGAGCCGCCGGGGAGGGAGAGGCTCGTTCACGAGCCGGAGATGCTGGTAGGACCGGCGGTACACCTTGCCATCATGGTTGACAAGGTACGAACGAGGGGAGCCAGCAGAACCGACGACCACGGCCAGCTTGGAGCGGCCAGAAATGGACCTCATATGGACGACCTGGCCGGGAAGAAGAGGGCGAAGGGTACGGCAGGACCTGTCATGGGAACGCTTTTGTACACTGTGTTTCTGGGCAATGCGTTTCCGGACCAAGGCAGGTTTAAGGACGGAGGGAGACAGGGACTGTTGAGACACCGGGACCATGGGCCGCGTGACTCGGGACATGAGGCACTGAGCCGGGGACCCAGGGAATGGTCACGGGAGATGTTGCGGAGGTTCAGCAGGGCCAGGTAGATGTTGGAGCGGGACAGGCGGCAACGTTCCAACAATCCTTTGGCACTGTGGACCGCGCGCTCGGCCAGTCCGTTGCTCTGCGGGTATTCCGGCCTGCTGGTGTAATGACGAAAGTTCCATCGTTCGGCAAAAGCGCGGAACTCGACACTGGTGAACTGGCTGCCGTTGTCCGACTGCAGCCTGACCGGGGACCCGACGGTGGCAAAGTGGCGGCGCAACTTCTCGATGACCGCGGAGGAAGAGAGGGAGTGTAACTGGTCAACTTCAAACCAGCTGGAGTAAGAGTCGACAAGCACCAGGAAGTGCTTTCGGTGCCACTCGAAGATGTCGGTTGCCAGCGCAGACCAGGGCAGGTTAGCAGCTGGCTGCTGCAGGAGTGGCTGCCGCTGTTGCTGCGGAGCGAGGCTGTTGCAGGTAGGGCACGCGGAGACTCTATCCCGGAAGTAGCGAGGCATGTCAGGCCAGAAGAACTGGCTTTGAGCGATGGAAAGGGTCACTTCGGCCCCGGGATGGCCACGATGAGCAGTTTCAAAGTATTGTTCTTGGAGTGCTGCGGGCACCACCACCTTGTGCCCCTTCACAATCACACCATCACGCAGCACCAACTCGTCACGAACCAAGAATTAAGGCACCGCTGCGGCCAGAAGGGAAGAACGGCGGTCCGGCCAGCCCCTCTTGATAATCGCGGCCAGCTGTTGTAGCAAAGCGTCACCCGCCGTGTACTTGGCCAGGGACTTCAACTGGAGGGCACGAAATTGACGTTCAGGACTATCAGATCGGACGCCTCGTACTGATGCTGGGTTGTGGATGAGAGAGGCGCCCGAGACAGCGTGTCAGCAACAAACATGTCCTTGCCCTTGCGATAAACCACTGTGAAAGTGAAGCGTTGTAGCTGGAGCGGTCGTCATTGTGCGGGATGCGTAGGACACAGGCAGTTGCACTCCGTCATGGATCTGCAGGCAGGCGGCCCCGAGGCCAAACTTAGATGCATCACATGTGAGAATGATGGGGCGCTGGAGGTCGAAGTACTTCAGCGTTGGCATGCTGATCAGCTTGGATTTGAGGGTGTCAAATGCACGCTGGTGTTGCGGGAACCAGGCCCAGGCAGTGTCCTTTTTCACCAGATACCTCAGAGTGGCGCTCAGTTCGCTCAGGTCGGGGATGAAATTCCCCAGGTAGTTGACTATGCCCAGGATGCGCTGTAGGCCAGGCACGTCAGCAGGTGCAGGCATCCCAGATATTGCGGCCGTCTTCTGTGGGTCGGGCTTCAGCCCCGATGCGGTGAAGACATGCCCCACATAGGTGACCTCAGGAACCCGGAATCGGCACTTCTTCGGGTTGAGCTTCAGGTTGACTTCTCGGGCCCGCTGCAGCACCTGGTGAAGGTGGTGGTCGTGCTCAGCAATGTTCCTCCCGTAGACCAGGATGTCGTCGACAATGATGGCATACGGAAGCCCAGCAAACAGTTGTTCCATAGTCCTTTGGAACACCTCGCTGGCAGAGTTGATCCCAAACGGCATGCGTAGGAAGCGATACCTGCCGAAAGGCGTGCTGAAGGTCGTCAGGTGCGAGGATCGCTCGTCTAGAGGTATCTGCCAGAACAAACTCTTGGCATCGAGAACCGAAAACACGGTGGCAGGGCCGACCTGTGCAGCAACATCCTCCACCGTCTGCATGGGATAATACGGGCGCCTGATGGCCAAGTTCAAGTCCTTAGGGTTGATGCAGATCCGTAGTTCACTCTTATCTTTCTTTGCAGTGACAACCATAGTAGAGACCCACTGTGTGGAGGCCGTTACTGGCTTCAGGATGCCCGTGGCCATCATCTTGCGAAGAGCAGACTCGACCCTGCTCCTCATGGTGAAGGATACACGGTGCAGAGGACGGATAACCGGCGTGATGTCGGGATTGAGGGCAATCTTGTAGCTGCAGGGCAACTTCCCCAGCTTCGAGTCAAAACGGTCAGGTTATTCAGCCAGCGGGTTCAGGGGTGCCTCTACCAGGCGGACATCGTTGTGGAAGCTCACCAATCCGAGGTCCTGGCAAGCCTTCACGCCGAGCAGGGGGTCACATTTACCGTCTAGCAGGAAGAAAGAGAGGGGCCGAGAGGTCTTCAGCACCTTGCAGTGGAGAGTGGCCTTCCCCACAGGAACAAGTACGCCACCCCCATAGACACGCAAAACAGCACTGTCAGTGGAAACAAGCTCATTATTTCTTATCTTCCTGAACAGGCTTGTTGACATAACATTAGCAGCAGCCCCCATGTCCACCTTAGCAGAGAAGGCCATGCCATTTACCGTGACTCGGACGGTCGGGTTTGTTATCAGAGCAGGTGCACCTCACAAGGAAAACACACTCAGTACGCTCTGAGAAGAGTCAGAGTCAGACGGGAGGAGTTCATCATGCTGGAGATGGGAACCAGACACGGTATCATCACGTGTCAAGTAGCGAGACGGTTTCTGCTGTGCCTGTGCAGGGTTCCCACGGGAACGGCATGCCACCGAGAAATGGTTGAGCTTGTTGCAGAAATTACAGGTTTTTCCCAACGCCAGGCAGACATTAGCACGGTGCGAAACAAAGTTACAATTCGGACAGCGTTGGCGCGGTCTGGAGCCCGGCGGAGGGTTTGCCCTCTGTCGCCGAGGAGCATTGTACTGGCGACCAGCAAAACTGGCTGCGTGGACCACAGGGTCAGGTACAGCGGAGTAGACAGCCTCAGCTAAACGAGAGGCATGCAATGCCTCATTGAATCAGATCAGGCTTACGTAGCAGCTCAGAGTGCAGCTTATCATCCCGTAGAGCAAAGACCAAGATGTCACGGGTCAAAGTCTCAGGGGTCAGGATATGCAGGTCACATCGGCGAACCAGTTGGCGCAGCGCAGCCATGAAATTGTCAATAGATTCCCCAGGGTATTGGCGTCGGGAGAACAGTTTGAAACGCTCTAAGATGTGGTTACTGGGAAGGTCACACATCGCCGTAAATTTTGCAATCAGACATACCGGTTCCTGAATACTCTCGCCTGGTCCGTAGATGAATGATTCCGATCGCTCAAGCGCCTCGGGACCAGCTAGGTTCAGCAGAAGGGAGGCTTTGACCGCGGGGGCAACAGCAGGGTGAGCGATTGTAACATAATGATCAAAGTCACGTCGGAACACACTCCATCGATGAGTGATGTCTGCATCAAAGACTAGGATGTCAGGTTTACGACAGGCAGAAGCCATCGTGGCACAGGGAGGGGGTACTGGGACTAAGAAATTAAAACTCGATAAACTGGAGACGCAGGAAAGAGAACCTCTGACGCCATGTAAAGTAGATTCACGGATACCGTTAGATCTTCACTACTTTATTAATCACCCATTATTGCCCTAGCTGTACGTGGTCTGTCACGATCACCAGAGAGAGAGCTAGGGGCGTGTAGGTTACAATTATACTAACTGGTGAGGGAGTGGTTAGCATGGACAATGTTACTATCAATTAAAGGTGTATACACATATCATCTACACTAACCCTAACCCGCCCCCCCTTCCCAAGCTGCCCACGGCTGTAGCTAGAGCCGCTTTGGGACCGGCTGTGGGCTCCCTAGGTGTGGCCCCGCAGCGTGTCCACCTTGCCAATATGCCCTTCTGGATCATCATGGTGATGACGGTGGGGAGCAACACTGCCCTGCACGCCACCTAGGCCGCTTTCAGGACCCCCATAACTCCGGCTGTCAGTCCGCCCACTCGCTGCAACACCGGTGGCCCGATAGCCCGACCTACCTCTCGCAGCACCCACTGGCGGCCTGACCAACCATTCTCAGCACCCACCAGTGGCCCGACAGAACACTGCTCTCAGCACCCACCGGCGGCCCGACAGCTCAACCGATCGTTCACAGCATCCACCGGCCGACCGACAGCCCGACCGATCCTTCACGGCATCCACCGGCCTACCAACAGCCCGACCGACTTTGATTTCCTGAAGGGACTTCTGGGTCAAAATGCCTTCCAGATTGTCCCTCTCTATTTTGAACAGCCACGGATCAAGGATTCCTACAAATTCATTATGCTGTTACATTTTCATAAAGGGTGGCCATAAAACCTTTTCTGCAAGATCTTGAGCCTTGATGCCACTTTGTTATTCTGGGAGAAACCAATGCCTATGGTTTACTTAATACTGTCAAGTAATTTGCAAGATTTAACGGATAGCAGTCAGTTTACGTTTCTTGTTGTCACGTGTAGTGAAAAGCTTTAACTTGCATGCTATTCAGTGAAATCACATAATACAATACATCACAAGTACAGAAGGTAGAGTGAAGGGAAAGATGGCAGACTGCAAACTATATTTCTCAGTATTGTCATGCAACTGTTCCAGAGAAAATGAGTTCTCTGGAACAGGCAAAAATCACTGCCTGTGGTTTCCTCCAATGGGGTTCTTCAGACATATGGAAATATATTCACATTTTCCAAGACTCATTATGAAAATGTTTTGCAGGAGTGTGCTGTACTTGAGGGAGAAATTACAAGTTAAGAGAGGAACTTCAAGGATAAAACACAAAGTGCTGGAATAACAGTTTCAGCCATGCACAAGTGAAGACACAGGCTTAGAAACATAGAAAATAGGTGCAGGAGGAGGCCATTCGGCCCTTCGAGCCAGCACCGCCATTCATTGTGATCATGGCTGATCATTCCCTATCAATAACCCGTGCCTGCCTTCCCCCATATCCCTTGACTCCATTAGCCCCTAGAGCTCTATCTAACTCTCTCTTAAATCCATCCAGTGACTTGGCCTGCACTGCCCTGTGTGGCAAGGAATTCCATAAATTCACAACGCTCTGGGTGAAAACGTTTTATCTCACCTCAGTCTTAAATGACCTCCCCTTTATTCTAAGACTGTGGCCCCTGGTTCTGGACTCACCCCACATTGGGAACATTTTTCCTGCATCTAGCTTGTCCAGTCCTTTTATAATTTTATATGTTTCTATAAGATCCCCCTCATCCTTCTAAACTCCAATGAATACGAGCGTAGTCTTTTCAATCTTTCTCATATGACAGTCCTGCCATCCCAGGGATCAATCTCGTGAACCTACGCTGCACTGCCTCAATCACAAGGATATCCTTCTTCAAAGTAGGAGACCAAAAATGTACACAATGCTCCAGATGTGGTCTCACCAGAGCCCTATACAACTGCAGAAGAACCTCTTTACTCCTATGCTGAAATCCTCTTGTTCTGAAGGCCAACATTCGATTAAGGGCCTGTCCCACCAGCATGTGACTCCATGCGGTGAGCGCGATCAAACTAGAAGCGGGGACCGCGCGGAGGTCGGGTGATCCCTGTACAGGGCCGTTCCCAACAGCATGCGCCTGCATGCGAAGAGTGCGACCAAACGACGCGGCGCGAAGTGAGGCGAACTTGGAGCGAAGTCTGAAAGGTAAGTTCGCCAGGACAGAGAGGGACACACAGAGAGGGGCACAGAGGGACACACAGAGAGGGCCACGGAGACACACACAGAGAGGGTCACAGAGGCATGACATCGAGGCGGTGCGTAATGCGTTGAGGCGACTGCGAGCCGACAAGCCGTTGCCTCGCGGAATTTTTGAACATGGTCAGTTTTTCGGCGCGATGTCGGGACGAACTCCACAGAACTCCGCACGGCTCCGGCAATCGAAGTGGGACTGGCCCCGCGACACTGGACGGCTCAAGCGACCATGTTAGGCCGCGCTCATCGCATGGAGTCGCATGCTGGTGGGACAGGCCCTTTAGCTTTCTTCACTGCCTGCTGTAAGCCAACTTTCAATGACCAGTGAAACGAGCCTAGTCTTTTCAATCTTTCTCATATGACAGTCCCACCATCCCAGGGATCAATCTCGTGAACCTACGCTGCACTGCCTCAATCACAAGGATGTCCTTCTTCAAAGTAGGAGACCAAAAATGTACACAATACTCCAGATGTGGTCTCACCAGAGCCCTATACAACTGCAGAAGAACCTCTTTACTCCTATGCTGAAATCCTCTTGTTCTGAAGGCCAACATTCCAGCTGCCTGTCCCACCAGCATGTGACTCCATGCGGTGAGCGCAATCAAACTAGAAGCGGGGGCCGCGTGATCCCTGTACAGGGCCGTTCCCAACAGCATGCGCCTGCATGCGAAGAGCGCGACCAAACGATGCGGCGCGAAGTGAGGCGAACTTGGAGCGAAGTCTGAAAAGTAAGTTCGCCAGGACGGAGAGGGACACACAGAGAGGGGCACAGAGGGACACACAGAGAGGGTCACAGAGGCACGTCATCGAGGCAGTGTGTAATGTGTTGAGGCGACTGCGAGCCGACAAGCCGTTGCCACGCGGAATTTTTGAACATGGTCAGTTTTTCGGAGCCCCGCGCGACGTCGGGACGAACTCCGCAGAACTCCGCACGGCTCCGGCAATCGAAGTGGGACTGGCCCAGCGACGCCGGACGGCTCAAGCGACTACGTTAGGCCGCGCTCATCGCATGGAGTCGCATGGAGTTGCATGCTGGTGGGACAGGCCCTTTAGCTTTCTTCACTGCCTGCTGTAAGCCAACTTTCAATGACCAGTGTACAAGGACGCCCAGGTTTCGCTGCACCTCCCCCTTACCTAACATAACCCTAATAAGATAATAATCTGCCTCCTTGTTTTTGCTGCCAAAGTGGATAAGCTCACATTTATCTATATTACTAGACTAAGTGGGACCCGTTGGGTCCCATGTTCACACGGGAGGGCTGGTCCCCCGACGCAATATTCCACCTCTCCAATATTGGTGGCGAGTGGGGGGCCTTTCTGGAGCGCTGGTATGGGTCCTTGGGGTGGCAGCTCAGTCCTCAAGTCTGATGTGCTGGCAGCTCACTCACAGCTGGTGGGCTGGCAGTTGACACATGGCTATTCCTTCAAATTCCATTTCAAGCAGGGTGCAAGGCCACCAAATTCAAATCAATTTTCCTACCATTTCAAGCAGGGTGCAAAGCCACCAAATTCGTGCAGTTTCTTACCACTTCGAGCAGGGTGCATGGCCACCAAATTCAAGTGCAGTTTCCTACCACTTCAAGCAGCGTGCAAGGCCACCGAATTCAAGTGCAGTTTCATACCACTTTAAGCAGGGTGCAAGGCTACCAAATTCAAGTGCAGTTTCAAACCACTTCAAGCTGGATCCAAGGCCACCAAATTCAAGTGCAGTTTCATACCATTTCAAGCAGGGTGCAAGGCCGCCAAATTCAAGTGCAGTTTCGTTCCACGTCAAGCAGGGTGCAAGGCCACCACATTCAAATGCAGGTTAATACCATTTCAAGCAGGATGAAACCACCATAAAACCACACAAAACACAAAACTCACAGTTCAGTAGATATTCGGGGTGGCCCACCCTGTTTCGACGAATGCAATCAACCTGGCGTACACAAACAGAAGATCAAGCCAAAAATCAGTTGTAAGTGTAGCATTTTATCTAAAATCAATATACAGTGCAAACAGGAAGTTACCCAAAGCACACAAGCCACCATTGGCAGTAGTGCCTTTTAAGGTTCAGTCCAAAGCACCCAAGCCACCATTGGCAGTAGTGCCTTTTAACTTCATTCCAAACACCCCAAACAAACATTTGCAGGCAATGCCTTTTTACTTCAAACCAACCATATTTTTATTTTCAAACCACATTTAGGGCACTCACAGTTGAGTAGACATGTGTTCAGTGCTATTCAGAGCTCAGAGAGACGTGACCCTCTGGCTTCCTCCATCTTGCAGAGACTGAATGAGGCACACCACTTCCTGGTTTTACAGTCCCTCCCTCCAGCAGGGTCAGCAGAGAGAATGGCGAATTTAAAACAAATATTAATATCTCTCAGATTTTTCATCGACGGGAAAAATCCTCTGGTCCAGGAAGGCAGAGGGGGGCTCTGAGCGAGCTGGCCAAAAATGACAACCGTAGGTGGCGGCGTTCTCTCGGAAATCACACCACAGTGAGCCAAAAGCGGTCAAGATCAGAGTTTTAGTAATATGGATACTGCATCTGCCACGCATCTGCCCACTCACTGAACCTGTCCAGGTCACCCTGCAACCTCCTAACATCCTCTTCACAGTTCACACTGCCACCCAGCTTTGTGTCATCCGTAAACTTGCTGGTGTTGCTCCTAATTCCCACTGCAAAATCATTAATATATATGGTAAACAGTTGCGGCCCCACACGGAGCCTTGCAGCACTCCACTTGCCACTGCCTGCCATTCTGAAAAGGACCAGTTCACTCCTACTCTTTGCTTCCGGTCTGCCAACCAATTTTCTATCCATGTCAACACCTTAGCCCCAATACCATGTGCTCTAATTTTAGTCACCAGTCTCCCGTGCGGGACTTTATCAAAGGCTTTCTGAAAGTCTAGATACACTACATCCACTGGCATCCCTTCGTCCATTTTACTTGTCACATCCTCAAAAATGTCCAGATTAGTCAAGCATGATTTCCCTTTCATAAATCCATGTTGACTTGGACTAATCCTTTTACTGCTATCCAAATGCCCCATTATTACCTCTTTAATAATTGACTCCAGCACCTTTTCCACCACCAAAGTCAGGCTAACTGGTCTGTAATTCCCAGTTTTCTCTCTCGCTCCTTGCTTGAAAAGTGGGATAACATTGGCTATCCTCCAATCCACAGGAACTGATCCTGAATCTATTGAACATCGGAAAATGATCACCAATACGTCCACTGTTTCTAGAGCCTCCTCCCTGAGACTTGTTTGATCCCAAACCCAATTTTTCCAAATTATGTAAAGTTTATAGTTGTATGCATGTACGATGTACATACAATGAAAGGCTACTTTGCAGAAACATCACAGGCTTAGAGACGGATTCACATGAAACATTAATTATACGGTAATTCTGTAAAACTGTTACAAGAGGACTGTGTAAATCTACAAGGCATCAGTCAAATCATGTTGTTATGAAAAGTCCATGGTAGTGCAAGAGGAATCACGGTTGCATTAGGATTGCACAAATGGTTTCAAGAATATAGTTGCAGATCCTGAACCTGGTGGTGTGGAACTTCAGGCTTCAGTATCTCCTACCTGATTTAGCAGCGAGACGAGAGAACGGCCCGGATGAATGGGAACCTTGATGACCGATGCGGCCTTCTTGTGGTGGGTTCTCATGTAGATGCGATTGATGGTGGGGAAGAGTGTGCCTGTGGTGAACTGGGCCATGCCCACCACGCCATGCAGCCTCTTGCATTCCTACGCATTGGATTGCCTTTGCAGGCCAATATGAAACTAGTCAGGATACTTTCCACAGTACATCTGCACAAGTTTGTTAAGAGTTCAGCTAGAGGTTATTGTTGCAGCACCACTCAAGCAGTTTCCCTCTCTCTGTAGTATCCAGTTGCAAAGTAAGGTACAGAGAACCAGGTATTGGACCTTACTGGTAATTTCAATAGGATGATAGTGTTGAATGCCAAGCCATAGTTGATGAAAAGCTGCCTGACATGTATTCTAAATGGTCTAGATCAGAGTGCAGAGCCAGTAAAATAACATTTACTGTTGACCAGCTGCGACAGATAGCAAACTGAAGTGGATCCAAGTCATTTGTGAGGCAAGAGTTCATTTGCACCCTAACCAATCTCTAAGTGAATCTAAGTGCTACCAGATGGTAGTCAGTGAGGCTAATCACAGTGGTCTTCTTAAACATAGGAACAATATATCCACTGTTGGAGCAGGTTTGAACCTTGACCACAGATGTGAGAGGTTGAGGATATTCTTGAATCCTCAAAGTAGTTACTCGACACAGGTTTTTAGTACTCAGCCATGAACACTGTCTGGACTGGGTGCTTGATGTGAACTCATCTTCTTGAAGGAACATTTGGCATAGACTTCAGAGACCAAGATCACAAGGTCTTCATGGCTGTGTGTTCAGGATGGAGCCAATAGAAGTTATGTTATCAAAGAGCAGGAATGTGCAATATCCTAAGACATATTGTTAAAGTATATGTGGAGTGAAACGGAAGGATCCAACCAAGGACTTGGTCTCAGAAAGCACAGATCTATTTAGTTTTAATGTGGGGGGAAAAAAACTCATGTCAGCATGCATCAATAGAAAAGGGAGAAAGAGGGATATAATATTTTGTACACACCAATGGCAAGTATGGCTTCATAATTCCACTTCATGTTCCCATAACGGAGCTTCTCGCAGTCACTTATTTCTTCAAACTCTTCCTTGGCAAAATAGCCAGCAATGTCTTTGAAATGGTCAGCATCCTGGAAAAACAAACATTGTACCTGATACACAATGGTGCATAATCTATAATCATCAGATATTAATTCCAAAACAGATTTAATATGGGACAATTCCAGGATATTGAATCACAACTTAAAATTAACAGGAAACTTCTTCAGGATAGAAATGAGGTATTTCTTCACTCAGAATATAGTGATTTTGTTTTCAAGGGTTGAAATAAATCAGTTGTTAATTGCATTCCAGCAAGATCAAAAGATTATTGATTCATAGAAGTAATAAACCATATCACAGCATGAGAGGAAACTGCATTTAGGGTGCAGGTCAGGAGTGAACTGCCTGAAAGGTCCAGACCAAAATGTTGCCTGTCAAGATTTAAGATTGCAGCTTCAAGCCAACAGACATCAGTGCCTACATTTCTGGCAATTAAGACAATGACTATCATGGGCTTCACCCACATTGAATTCAGGAGCAGCACCCAGTGGCTGCTGCAAAACTACTATTGTAAAAAAGAACAAATTATCAGAGATAATCAGCAAGCCAGGCAGCATATGTGGAGGTAAAAACAGAGTGAATGTTTCAGGTTAATAGTCTTTCCTCACAGCTGGGGAAGTTGCCAGATGGAGACAGACAACCAGAAGGATGAGGGAGATGGTCTGAATGGCCTCCCAGATCAATATTAATGTCAGTGATCCACTCCAGAGTCCAGGGAACTCATCCACTCCTCACTGACACCAATTCCTGGGGTTGTGATGGTGTGAGAAGGAGCAGCAGCATCTTCCCCGTTCCCAGGCCCCTGCGAGGATATTCATCCGGCATCTTCTGCCCGCTCTCCATGTCAAAGCTCCCTGAAGTCTCACCTCTGAGCCCTGCGTCCCAGACATGGTCTCGTCTCCTTCAGCAGCTCCTCGGTCTCTCTTCCTGAGCTCAGACACCCACTTCTCCTCACCTCACCTCCGCTCACTTCTCCTCACCTACACCCCGACTAAACCCCTCGCCTCAAACCCCTCGGCTCAACCAAACCTCACACCTCACTACTAAAGGTAGACAAAATGCTGGAGAAACTCAGCAGGTGAGGCAGCATCAACGAAGCGAAGGAAATAGGTGACATTTACAGTCTGAAGAAAGGTCTTGACCTGAAACGTCACCTATTCCTTCACTCCATAGATGCTGCCTCACCCGCTGAGTTTGCCCAGCATTTTTGTCTACCTTCGATTTTTCCAGCATCTACAGTTCTTTCTTAAACCTCACGACTAAACCTCACCTCGAATAAACTTCATCTCACACCAAACCCTCAACTCACTAAACTTCATCTCAACTAAACCTGACACCTCGACTAAATCCTCACCTTGACTAAACTCCTCAATCAGCTCAACCAAACTTCACCTCAGCTAAACCTCAACTCAGCTAAATTCACGCCTCTCTAAACCTCGCTGCGATTAAACCCCTCGCTTCAACTAAACCTCACCTCAACTAAACCTAAACGTCACCTCAATAAGCTCCACCTCGCGACTAGACTATTTATAGCCCCTCCCCCCCCCCGGCCGTTGGCGGCGCCTCACGTGAGCGGAGCGGCTCCACCCAGAGCGCGGGTCACGTGGACAACTCCAGCCCTCGGCGGGAAAAGGCGCCAAAAGCCGCCGCGAGTTTCCCGCCATCCTCGCGGGGGGGGGGGGGGGGGAGAGCGGCGCAGGCGCACTGCCCGAGAGAGCCGGTGGGGGGGGGGGGGAGGGGCTGCGGCCCCTGCGGGCGGGGGTTGTGCAGGCCTCGGGCTCGACGTCAACGTCAACGTGCGCCCCACCCTCTCCCCCTCCCCCTCCCCCTCCCCCTCCCCCTCCCCCTCCACCCCCACCGGCTCTCTCGGGCAGTGCGCCTGCGCCGCTCTCCGTGTCCCCCCCCCCAGCGAGGATGCCGCTCCCTGTGTGCGTGACTTTGGCGCCTTTCAGAGGGGGGGCGGGTTTAAAATCCCGTTTTTCCCTAGACAGTCCAAATCGATCCATGTCGGGCGATTTCGTCGCTAAAGAGAAATCGCTCTGACATTTCATTCATTAAGTTATTTTTAAACTACGCTAGATTATTTAGTAACTAGAGTAGTTTAAAAATCATCTTCTAAAGCTCTGAACGCTGACAGCAGAACGGACCTAACGTAGGCAATAAAAGAAGCGACAAAGTTTATTTTTACATAAAAACTTGGTTTTTAGGAAGCATTTAATCACATTTTCATGTTGCGAGAAGGGGACAAAAAAAATGTATGAACCGGCTGTATTTTCCCTGCCGACTTCACCGCAAACCGCAACGTTCCAATCCACCGCATTCCACTAAAACCCACTCTCAAGTTGATTTAAATGGCCATTAATTTACAGGCATTAAACACCAAATTTCTTCCATTTGGCCTATAAATTCATGAAAATGAGATTTTAAAATTATGTTATATTGTGGATTATTGTGTGAATGTTATTTAGACACAGGCAATTTAAAAATGTTTATCATTTCTTAAGAAATTGATAGATGTTTAGATCTGGTAATTGAATTTTGTAATTAGCTACAATTAGATAACCAACTAATTATATGCTTTAATTTCAGGTCATCCAAGTAATATTGTTTCATATTTGTTTCAGAATGCTTCAATCTATAATAACTGAACATTTCATTGAGCTCTTAATTTTTAAGAAAGTTATGGGCTTTTGACTATTCTAGATCACAGCTTTTATGTTAAGTGAATGGAAAGGCAATGTGGAACCAGATGCTAATTTCCGAGTATGAAAATGGCCATAACCTTTTTAATACTGAAGATATGAAAGTGAATTAGGTGTCAGATTAAACTTCTTTTTATGCTTTATCTGATGGGATAAATTGCAGACTTGATTTTTAAAATCTCAAAATTTTGTAACATTGCTACTCTCAGGGGCCTGGGAACGGGGAAGATGCTGCTGCTCCTTCTCAGACCATCACAACCCCAGGAATTGGTGTCAGTGAGGAGTGGACGAGTTCCCTGGGCTCTGGCGTGGATCACTGACATTAATATTGATCTGGGAGGCCATTCAGTAGCAATGTTACAAAATTTTGAGATTTTAAAAATTAAGTCTGCAATTTATCCCATCATATAAAGCATACAGAGAAGTTTAATTTGACACCTAATTCACTTTCATATCTTCAGTATTAAAAAAGTTATGGCCATTTGCACACTCGGAAATTAGCATCTTGTTCCCAATTGCCTTTCCATTGACTTAACACAAAAGTTGTGATCGAGGACAGTCAAAAGCCCACAACTTTCTTAAAAATTAAGAGAACTGAAAGAAAATTTCAGTTGTTATAGATTGAAGCATTCTGAAACTAATATGAAACAATGTTACTTGAATGACCTGAAATTAAAGCATATAATTAGTTAGTTACCCAATTGTAGTTAATTACAAAATTCAATTACTAGATCTAAAAATATATCCATTTCTTAAGAAAATATTAACTTTTTATTAAAGCCTTAGTGTCCAAATAACATTCACACAAGAATTCACAATATAACATGATTTTGAAATCTAATTGTCATTAATTTATAGGCCAAATTGAAGGAATTTTGTGTTTAATGCCTATAAATGTATAGTTCCTGAGGATTGGCGGGTAGCAAACGTAACCCCTCTTTTTAAGAAGGGAGGGAGAGAGAAAGCGGGGAATTACAGACCAGTTAGTCTAACATCGGTAGTGGGGAAACTGCTAGAGTCAGTTATTAAAGATGGGATAGCTGCACATTTGGAAAGTGGTGAAATCATTGGACAAAGTCAGCGTGGATTTACGAAAGGTAAATCATGTCTGACGAATCTTGTGGAATTTTTCGAGGATGTAACTAGTAGCGTGGATAAGGGAGAACCAGTGGATGTGGTATATCTGGACTTCAAGAAGGCTTTCGACAAGGTCCCACATAAGAGATTAGTATACAAACTTAAAGCACACGGCATTAGGGGTTCAGTATTGATGGGATAGAAAACTGGCTGGCAAACAGGAAGCAAAGAGTAGGAGTAAACGGGTCCTTTTCACAATGGCAGGCGTGACTAGCGGGGTACCGCAAGGCTCAGTGCTGGGACCCCAGCTATTTACAATATATATATATATATTAATGATCTGGATGAGGGAATTGAAGGCAATATCTCCAAGTTTGCGGATGACACTAAGCTGGGGGGCATTGTTAGCTGTGAGAAGGATGCTAGGAGACTGCAAGGTGACTTGGATAGGCTGGGTGAGTGGGCAAATGTTTGGCAGATGCAGTATAATGTGGATAAATGTGAGGTTATCCACTTTGGTGGCAAAAACAGGAAAGCAGACTATTATTTAAATGCTGGCCAATTAGGAAAAGGGGAGATGCAGCGAGACCTGGGTGTCATGGTACACCAGTCATTGAAAGTAGGCATGCAGGTGCAGCAGGCAGTGAAAAAAAGCGAATGGTATGTTAGCTTTCATAGCCAAAGGATTTGAGTATAGGAGCAGGGAGGTTTTACTTCAGTTGTACTGGGTCTTGGTGAGACCACACCTGGAGTATTGCGTCCAGTTTTGGTCTCCAAATGTGAGGAAGGACATTATTGCCATAGAGAGAGTGCAGAGAAGGTTCACCAGACTGATTCCTGGGATGTCAGGACTGTCTTATGAAAAAAGACTGGATAGACTCGGTTTATACTCTCTGGAATTTAGGAGATTGAGAGGGGATCTTATAGAAACTTACAAAGTTCTTAAGGGGTTGGACAGGCTAGATGCAGGAAGATTGTTCCCGATGTTGGGGAAGTCCAGGACAAGGGGTCACAGCTTAAGGATAAGGGGGAAATCCTTTAAGACAGAGATGAGAAATACTTTTTTCACACAGAGAGTGGTGAGTCTCTGGAACTCTCTGCATCAGAGGGTAGTTGAGGCCAGTTCATTGGCTATATTTAAGAGGGAGTTAGATGTGGCTAAGGGGATCAGAGGGTATGGAGAGAAGGCAGGTACGGGATACTGAGTTGGATGATCAGCCATGATCATATTGAATGGTGGTGCAGGCTCGAAAGGCCGAATGGCCTACTCCTGCACCTAATTTCTATGTTTCTATGAGTGGGCATTTTATTCAGCTTGCGAGTGGGATTTTATGGAACGTGATGGATCAGAACGTTGCGGTGAATTTAAACCCCATGTCGACAGGAAAGATTCTGCCGGTTCGTATGGGACTAAATCACCGTTTTGCAACATGAAATATTGATTAAAGTCCCCTAAACAAGCAAGTGTATATGCAAAAATAAACAGCTTTCACACTTGTCCCCCACGTAAAATCGGTCCCCGTTGTCGGCGTTCACGGCATTAACAGCTAATTTTTATTTTACTGCAGCGTAGAAATAGTCGGGCAATTTATAAAAAAATTTAAAAATGTAAAAAAAAATTAACTTACCGGCAGTCGGAACGAATCTCCAGAAATAGATCGCACTCCGACAAAATATTATTCCAGATGGCAAGGGAAAAACAGCATTTTAACCCTGCCCCCCCTTAAAGGCGCCAAAGTCACACACACGGCCAGCGGCAGAACTGCAGCACCTCTAAAGGTAAGTTTTGTAACATACTTACATTCAGATCATCTCCCTCATCCTTCTAGTTATCTGTCTCTATCTGGCAACTTTCCCCAGCTGTGAGGAAAGAACATTAACCTGAAACATTCACTCAGTTTCTACCTCAACAGATACTGCCTAGTTTGCTGATTATCTGACAATTTATCCTTTTTTACAATAGTGGTTTTGCAGCAGCCACTGGGTGCTGCTCCTGACTTCAGTATGGGGGAAGCCCATGATAGTCACTGTCTTCATTGCCAGAAATGTAGACACTGATGCCTGTTTGTTAGAAGCTAGAATTGTGAATTTTAACAGGCAATATTTTGGGTCTGGACCTTTCAGGCAGATTGCACCTGACCTGTACCCTAAATGCAGTCTCCTCTCCTATTATCATGTGGTTTATTACTTCTTGAAAATAATAATGTGTTGATTAGTGTGTTCTCTGGTTTGTTTTATGTGTGCGAGGGGTTCGGGGGAAACATTTTTTCAATCTCTCAACTTGCCGGAGATGTGATTGTTTTCCGGATTGTATCTCCCGTCGCTCTGAGCCCTAACATCATGGAACTGGATCCCTTGCTGGGTACTAACTTTGAGCCCCACCGCGTGGACGTGGACTTGCCATCGGAGCCTGTGATCCCTTGCCTGGGTTCGACGCTCCAACTGCGGCCTGCACATTTCAGCATTGAGGAGCTGGCAGTCTCGGGTAGAAACCGATGTCTGAAGGCTCCAAACGACGCAGAAGTTTTCGACCAGCCCCAACCCGGGGTCCGATCGCCAGCGCGGGGGAGCTGAGATTCCCCCCAGATGCAGGAGCTTGATCGCCCTGAAGCCGAGGGCCTGACCACCGACTACGGGAGCCAAGATCGCCCCAACAATGGAAGGCTTGAGGCCCCCAACCTCGGGAGAACAAAGAAGGGGAGAGATCGAACTTTTTTTCGCCTTCCATCACAGTGAGGAGTCACTGTGGTGGATGTTTATGTTAAAATGTATCTTGTGTGTTCTGCTTTTTATTGGTATGACTGTATGGCAAATGAAATTCCTCGTCTGTTACAAAACATACTTGACTAAAAAGTATGATTATGATGATATTGATTTTGCTGGAATGTAATTAACAGCTGATCTCCGCCAACCCTTGACTGGAATTGTATTGCATAAAACAAACAATAGGTTTTTAAAAATCTGTTTTGGAATTAATATCTGATGGTTACTGATGGCACCAAAGTATCAGGTACATTGTTTATTTTTCCAGGATACTGACCATTTCAAAGACATTGCTGGCTATTTTTCCAAGGAAGAGTTTGAAGAAATAAGTGACTGGGAGATGCTCCGTTATAAGAACGTGAAGCGGAATTATGAAGCCATGCTTGCCATTGGTATGTAGAAAATATCATTTACCTTTTTTTTTCCTTTGTGCCTTTTTGTAATGATGCATGCTGACATGAGTTTTTTTCCCCACATGAAATCTAAATAGATCTGTGCTTTCTGAGAGCAAGTCCTTGGTTAGATCCTTCCACCTTCCATTTCACTCCTCTGGTATATTTTGAGAATGTGACAGGCCGGCCGGCTGTCTGCAGCGATGCATCAACATGTGGCTCATGCGAGTTGTTTCCCCAGTCTATATCCAATGCATTTGCAACGTGGTCCTGCTCCTCCGACCGCCATGAGGTTCCCAAGGTGGGCAATGAGTGTGTGTGTGGGACCCCGGTGAATGCGGGTGGGTGGGAGGGAGGGCGAAGGCAGCGTCAGGAAATGGAGGCAAGACTCAAGGAACTGCAGATTATTTCTTTTAGTTTCAAGATACAGCGCAGAAACAGGCCTTTCGGCCCACCGGGACCCAGCCGACCAGGGATCCCTGCACTTTAACTTTATCCTGCACCCACTAGGGACAGTTTTTACATTTACCAAGCCAATTAACCTACAACCTGGAGGACATGGATAGGCAACGATTTGGGGTTGAGACCCTGGGAGAAGGGAGTGTTGTGAGGAACCGAGGGGAGGAGGGTCTGAGTTGTGAGGGAGGAGGATTTGAGGGGAAATAAGGGAGACTGTGGGACAGTGTGTTTCTGTGGGTAAGGAATGAACCGTTCCTCTCACAGAACAGTGCTTCTTTCATCATCATCCCTTCCACAACGCAGCACTCTCTCCTCACTGCTCCTCCTGCAGCTCGCCCTCCTCACCGCTCCCCCTGCAGCGCTCCCTCACTGTCCCTCCCACAGTGCAGCGCTGTCTCCTCACTATCCCTCCCACAGTGCAGCGCTGTCTCCTCACCACCCCTCCCACAGCACAGTTTTCTCTCCTCAGTGCCCCTGACAGATACCCAGGCATTCTCGCCCGATGGACAGACTGGGAGAAGACCAGAATGAAGACTGGGGAAAAAAAGACGAATTGGGATGTGTCCCGGCTAGTTTTGTTTTAGTTTAGTTCAGAGATACAGCGTGAAAACAGGCCCTTCGTGCCATAGAGTCTGTGCCAACCAGCAATCACCCATTCACACACTCGTTCTATGTTTGGTTTAGAGATACAGCGCGGAAACAGGCCCCAGACAGCACCCGTAGTCGTTGGCACAGCGGTAGAGCTACCGTCTTACAGCGCCAGACACCCAGGTTTGATCATGACTACGGGTGCTTGTCTGCACGGAGTTTGTACGTTCACCCAGTGACCTGCATGTATTTTCCCCACATCTCCAGTTTCCTCCCACACTCCAAAAATGTACAGGTTTGTAGGTTAATTGGATTGGTATAAATGTAAATTGTCCCCAGCGTGTGTGGGATAGTGCGGGATCGCTTGTCGGCATGGACTTGGTGGGCCACAGGGCTTATTTCCACACTGTATCTCCAAACTAAACCTAGAACTAGTGTGTGAATGGATGATCGATGGTCAGTCAGGATTAGGTGGGCTGAAGGGCCTGTTTCTGCACTGTATATCTAAACTAAAAACAATCAATGCCGTTAATGGACTTGCTGTTAACTCTACACTCTCTCCTTGTGCCTTCATCCCCCCCAAAGTGCAACACCGCACTCTTGTTCGGATTAAACTCCGCCTGCCATTTCTCCGCCACTTTCTGCATCTAATCTACATCCCGCAGTATCTTCCGACAGCTTCCTCACTGTCTGCAACTCCTCAATTCTTGGTGTCGTCAGCAAACCCACTCAGCCACAGATCGCCAGCATTTTCAGGCATGCACTCTGACGGTGAGGTTCAGCGTCTCCATGTGGTTCTGGACATTTTTGCCGCTGTAAATAGAATAAAGCACTGAGTTCACCGTGTTACTGTGAATGTCGGAATGGTCACTGCCGAACCCGGCTCTCTGTCAATTCCACGCACCCTATCTACTCGTGCTGCCTCCTCCAGTGAGCTGTGAACCTGGAAAGTCCTAGATCCCGCTGCACATCAATGCTATCTATATAGAAGGGTCTCGATCCGAAACATCCCCCATTCCTACTCAGTCCAGTATGAATATTGATTTCTCTAACTTCAAGTAACCCCTGCATTCCCTCTCTCTCCACCCTTCCCCCACCCAAGTTGCACCAGCTTCTCGTTCCCAGCTAGTACACAGTCAACATTGTTTCCTTTATCATCGTTACTTTTTTTGCATGTCTTTCATTCATTTGTTCTATATCTCTCTACATCACCGTCTATATCTCTCGTTTCCCTCTCCCCTGATTCAGTCTGAAGAAGAGTCTCGACCAGAAACGTCACCCATTCCTTCTCTCCAGAGATGCTGCCTGTCCCAATGAGTTACTCCAGGATTGTGTCTACGGTTTAAACCAGCATCTACAGTTCCTTCCTACACTGTTAATGGTTTAGTTTAGTTTAGAGATACAGCATGGGAACAGATCCTTCGGCCCACTGAGTCCGCACCAGCCAGCGATCCCCGCACACTAACACTATCCTACACTTGGAACAATGTTTACTTTTTTACCAAGCCAATTAATGTATATAATGGCAGCTCGTTCCACATACCCTCCACCCAGTGAGTGGAAAAAGTTGCTCCTCAAGTTTCTATTCAATTTTTATCTGCTCACCTTAAACCCAAGTCCTCTGGTTCTTGAATCCCCTAACGTGCAAAACATTCAGTGCATTCGGTCAGCAGGCAAGGTGGAACAGCGGTAGAGTTACCGTGCAAGTGAACCGGGTTCGATCCTGACTACGGGTGCTTGTCTGTACGGAGTTTGTACATTCTCTCTGTGACCTGCGTGTATTTTCCCCGAGATCTTCAGTTTCCTCCCACACTAGTTTTGTAGGTTAATTGGCTTGGTATAAATGTAAATTGGTACAATTGGCTTGATATAAATATAAAGGATAGTGCTGGGACAGATGGCCATCCCAGACTTGGTGGGCCGAACGGCCTGTTTCCACGATGTATCCTTAAACTAAACTAAACTAAATTTATAACATTAAATATGTTTTTTTTTCGATGTTCATGCATAAATGTGAAAGCAATTTGTTTATGTTATTTGTTAGTTTAATTTAACTTGGAGATCCAGCGCAGAAACAGGCCCTCCAGCCCACGGAATCTACGGCGACCTGCGATCCCCGCACATTAACACTGCCCCACGCACACTAGGGACAATTGTACATTTATACCAAGCCAATTAACCCACAAACCTGTACGTCTTTGGAGTGTGGGAGGAAACCCAAGCACCGGGAGAAATCCCACGCAGTCACGGGGAGAACGTGCAAACTCTGTACAGACAGCACCCGTAGCCAAGATCGAACCTGGGACACTCGCGCAGTAAGGCAGTAGTTCAATCGCTACGCTACCACACCGCCGCACTAATGCAGAGAATCTTTGCTGGTTGGCACGGACACGGTGGGCCGAAGGGCCTTTTTCTACGATGTATCTCTAAACTAAACACATACCTAGTGTGAACAGGTGATTGATGGTCGTTGTGGACTTGGTGGGCTGAAGGGCCTGTTTCCGCGCTGTACCTCTAAATTAAACTAAACTGACCCATTGAGTTACTCCAGCTTTTTGTGTCTATCTTTGGTTTAAATCAGCATCTGCGGTTCCTTCTTCAACTAAATTTACCCTCTCAACCCACATTTCCCTTCATTGTGTGAAAGAACATTTTCATTTTTAGCACTAAATTTCCTGTCACAACTTCTACTTCCTCATATATCAAGAAGTGACATAGAAACATAGAAAATAGTTGCAGGAGGAGGCCATTCGGCCCTTCGAGCCAGCACCGCCATTCATTGTGATCATGGCTGATCGTCCGCTATCAATAACCCGTGCCTGCCTTCTCCCCATATCCCTTGACTCCACTAACCCCTAGAGCTCTATCCAACTCTCTCTTGAATCCATCCAGTGATTTGGCCTCCACTGCCCTCTGTGGTAGTGAATTCCATAAATTCACAACTCTGGGTGAAAAAGTTTTTTCTCACAGCCTTAAATGACCTCCCCTTTATTCTAAGACTGTGGCCCCTGGTTCTGGACTCGCCCAACATTGGGAACATTTTTCCTGCATCTGGCTTGTCCAGTCCTTTAATAATTTTATATGCTTCTATAAGAACCCCCCCTCATCCTTCTAAACTCCAGTGAATACAAGCCTAGTCTTTTCAATCTTTCCTCATATGACAGTCCCGCCATCCCAGGGATCAATCTCGTGAACCTACGCTGCACTGCCTCAATCAGAAGGATGTCCTTCCTCAAATTAGGAGACCAAAACTGTACACAATACTCCAGATGTGGTCTCACCAGAGCCCTATACAACTGCAGAAGAACCTCTTTACTCCTGATACTGAAATCCTCTTGTTATGAAGGCCAACATTCCATTACCTTTCTTCACTGCTTGCTGTACCTGCACGCCAACTTTCAGTGACCGGTGTACAAGGACACCCAGGTCTCGCAGTACCTCCCCCTTACCTAACCTAACCCCATTGACATAATTTTTGCCGCCAAAGTGGATAACCTCACATTTATCTATATTTTACTTCGGAGTCACGTGCGACTACGTGAAGAAGAAGGCCGTCCCCACGCATGCGCGTCATCAGTCGGGGCTTGCAATATTCAGCAAGATCCCGCATTCAGGTTTCGCGTACTGTCTGACTGGCCTAGGCAGCCATGGTTTCCCGCAAATATTGGGAATAATATAGAACCTTATATGGGGTTCTAAACATAAAACTTTGCTGGTTCAGCCTGGGATTCGGGGAACCAGCCTCTACATGATTAATCAATTCATTGCTTTACAGAATCTGAGAAGACCGCTCCTGTGGCTCGGGGTGTCAGACTGATCCATGTATGTCTCACTGCTGAATGCAGGGATAGCAACCAAAAAAGCAGTAATTTGCCTCATCAGGAGATGGGAAGAGTTTTCTGTTAAATGTTATGTTACACATAATACGGCATGGACACTGACATCTTAGAGTTCATTTCTATGGGTCTTTGACAATAACTTAAATTATAATCCCATTAACTGTACCCAACATGCTTCTCCTCATAGTTGCTGCAGCAGGTGGGACCCGCTCTCTCGGGTTTCACCCTCTGGTGTCCAGTATTTAGGATATCATTAACACCTTCTTCTAGACCCAAGTACATGGAAGTATGGGAAATTGACATTGTGTTAACATTTATTCACCGTGGGGCTCCAGCTATATCTCTATCTTTGGTTCAGCTCTCATAGGTAGGTTATTCCCTGGCGCTGCCCTCAGCGCACGGGTCCAGTCCTTACATAAATTGTGAATGGGCAGGATCATTACACCTGCAATATCATGATTTATGTAATTTATGTTTACATACTCCATGCATCTTTGGTTACATGTGGTCACACATTTACATCGTTATGTCAAGATCATCTAGAGCCTTAGAGGCTCTGATACTAGTTCAGACCATCTCCAGGTGATTGTGTGGACTCGTCTTTGCACGGCATTAAATCACAGACCTTCAAAGTCTTCACGTAGTCACTCATGTGATTCCGAAGTAAAATAGTAAGATTAAACGAGAACTTACCAGTTTGAAGTTTGATCGTTATTTTATGAGGAGTTACGATGAGGGATTACGTGCCCTCCGCTCCCTACCCTTGTAACTTAACGATCATCTGGTAGTTCTAGTCATCTATAATCTTACTATGTTAGTTCAACAACTATTATCTGTGATTTCACACCACTGCTTTGAAGATTGACGCGCATGCGTGGGGTTGGCCTTCACGTAATCCCTCATTGTAACTCCTCATAAAATAACGATCAAACTTCAAACTGGTAAGTTCTCGTTTAATCTTACTATCATACTGCATCTGCCACGCATCTGCCCACTCATTCAACCTGTCCAGGTCCCCCTGCAACCGCCTAACATCCTCTTCACAGTTCACACTGCCACCCAGCTTTGTGTCATCCGCAAACTTGCTAGTGTTGCTCCCAATTCCCTCTTCCAAATCATTAATATGTATGGTAAACAGTTGGGCCCCAACACCGAGCCTTGCGGCACTCCACTTGCCTCTGCCTGCCATTCTGAAAGGACCCGTTCACGCCTACTCTTTGCTTCCGGTCTGCCAACCAATTTTCTATCCATGTCAACACCCCACCTCTAATACCATGTGCTCTAATTTTAGTCACCAGTCTCCCATGCGGGACCTTATCAAAGGCTTTCTGAAAGTCTAGATACACTACATCCACTGGCACCCTTCATCCATTTTACTTGTCACATCCTCAAAAAAATTCCAGATTAGTCAAGCATGATTTCCCTTTCATAAATCCATGTTGACTTGGACTAATCCTTTGACTGCTATCCAAATGCCCCATTATTACCTCTTTAATAATTGACTCCAGCATCTTTCTCACCAGCAAAGTCAGGCTAACTGGTCTGTAATTCCCCGTTTTCTCTCTCGCTTCTTTCTTGAAAAGTGGGATAACATTAGCTATCCTCCAATCCACAGGAACTGATCCTGAATCTATTGAACATTGGAAAATGATCACCAATGCGTCCACTATTTCTAGAGCCACCTGCCTGAGAACCCTGGGATGCAGTCCATCAGGTCCAGGGGATTTATCATCCTTCAGTCCCATTAGCCTACCCAATACTATTTCTCGCCTAATGAAAAATTTCTTCAGTTCCTCTACCCCCTTAGACCCCTCTGTTCTCCAGTACATCTGGGAATTGTTGTGTCCCTTAGTGAAGACAGATCCGAAGTACTTTTTTTTTCTAGTCAACTCTTCTGCCATTTCCTTGTTGCCCATAATAATTTTCACCCGTGTCTGCCTTCAAGGGACCCACATTTGACTTTGCTACTCTTTTTCCCATAACATATCTAAAGAAGCTTTTACTGTCCTTTATATTCCTGGCCAGCTTCCCCTCGTACTTCATCTTTTCAGCCCATATTGCCCGTTTTGTTTCTTTCTGTTGTCGTATGAAAGTTTCCCATCTCTGGCTTTGCTATTCTTTGCTGTGTTATACATCTTTTCTTTTAGTTGTATTCTATCCCTAACTTCTCTTGTCAGCCAAGGTTGCCTCCTTCTCCCCTTAGAATCTTCTTTTTTGGAATAAAATGATCCAGCGTCTTCCGGATTATGCCCCGAAATTCCTGCCATTGCTGTTCCACCATCATTCCTGCTAGGATCCCTTTCCAGTCTACTTTGGCCAGCTCCCCTCTCATGCCTTCATAGTCCCCTTTGTTCAACTGCATCACTGCCACTTCCGATTTAACGTTCTCCTTCTCAGATGAAAACTAATCAAATTATGATCACTACCTCCTTTACCTCGAGTTCTCTTATCATATCTGGTTCATTGGACAACACTAAATCCAAAATTGCCTTTTCTCTGGTCGGAGGCATCTATAAACTATCTTTATTGTGGTCCTGAACCAACCTGATTTTCCCAGTCTACCTGCTTTTGAAATCCCCCATCACCACAATGCATTACCTTTGTTACATGCCAGTTTTAACTCCTGCTGCAACTTACACCCTACATCCAGGCTACTATTTGGGGGTCTGTAAATAACACTAATTAGTGTCTTCTTGCCTTTACAATTCCTTAACTCAATCCACAGTGACTCTACCTCGTCAGTCCCTATGTCTTCCCTTGCAAGGACTGAATTCCATCCGTAACCAGCAGAGCTACCCCCCCTCCTCTGCCCACCTGCCTGTCCTCTCTATCGGATGTATAACCCTGAATATTAAGTTCCCAGGCCCGATCCTCCTGCAGCCACGTCTCAGTAATCCCCACAATGTCATATCTACCAACCTCTAACTGAGCCGCAAGGTCATCTACCTTACTTCTTATACTTCGCGCATTCATATACAATCTCACCTCTCACCATACGCATCTCACCTTTCACATCGATCCCTATTACACTTGGCCTTACACTCCTATTCCTTTGTGAGCTTCCTTTCCCGTTAATTCCGGGGTCATTAACCATCCCTTTACTCTCTTTCCCTTTAACTCCATCCTCGACTATCCCATTTGACACCCCACCCCCTTATTCAGTTTAAAACCACCCGTGTAGCAGTGGCAAATCTGCCTGCCAGAATGCTGCCCCCCCCCACCTGTTAAGATGCAATCTGTCCCTTTTGTGCAGTTCCCCCTTTCTCCAAAACAGATCCCAGTGATCTAATAATCTAAATCCCTGCCCCCTGCGCCAGTTACTCAGCCACACATTCAGTCCCGTACTCCCTGTTCCTGCCTCTTGCCAGCATAAGGAACTGGAAGCAAACCGGAGATAACAACCCTGGAGGTTCTGCTTTTCAGCATTTTTGCCGAGCTCTCTAAAGTCACGCTGCAGAATATTAATCCCCTTCTTTCCGACATCGTTTGTGCTGACATGCACTATCACTTCCGCTGTTCACCTTCGCCCTTGAGGATTTTCTGCACTCTGTCCGTGACATCCTGGATCCTGGCACCAGAAAGGCAGCACACCATTCTCAATCCCGTCTGTTGCCGCAGAAACCCCTGGTCCTTACCTCTCACAATGGATCTCATCTACAATGGCTTTGCCTGACATTGGCCTCTGGGGTGGTTTTGGCTCCACAGCCCTTTTTGCTTCGCAAGTCAGTCCGCGCTCAGTGTTTTAACGCCTTCTGTCCCGACAGCTTCTAAGAGGTGAACCTGTTCACAGAGGTACAACACCCGGGACCTTTGCATTCCAAGTCCCTCCCTTTCTCACCGTCACCCATTTTCTCTCTTCCAGTTCCTTAGGTGTATCAATCTCACTGTAGGATCTCTCGCGTTTCTGGCACTTCATAAGTTATAGTGATAATGGTAATATGGAGAGCAAACTCAATGCTAGCATATATGTCCATAGGGCTTTGTATACAAAAACAGGGATATAATGCTGAGGCTCTATAGGGCGCTGGTAAGGTCACTTTTGGAATATGGTGATAATTTAGGGCACCGTATCTGAGCAAGGATGGCTCTGGAGATGGTCCAGAGGAGGCTTACAAGAATAATCCCATGAATCAGTACGTTAACCTATGATAAGCATTTGTTAGCACTGGGCCTGTACTCGCGGAGTTTACAAGAATGAGGGGACCTCATTGAAACATACAGATTAGTGAAAGGCCTTGGATAGGGTCGATGTGGAGAGGATGTTTCCACCAGTGGGTGAGTCTAGGACTAGAGGTCATACCCGCAGACGTTCTACTACTATTCCTTATGACCTTATGATAGGAGCAGAATTAGGCCATTCAGCCCATCAACGTCATTCAATCATGTCTATCCAGTCTATTCCAGTCTAATCTTTCCGTTCTCAACCCCATTCTCCTGCCTTCTTCCCATAACCCATGACACCCGTACTAATCAAGAATCTATCTATCTTGTACCTTAAAATATCTATTGACTTGGCCTCCACAGCGTTCTGTGGCAACGAATGCCACAGATTTAACCACCCTCTGACTAAAGAAACTCCTCCTTATAGCCTTCCCAAAAGAACGTCCTTCAATACTGAGGCTGTGCCTCTGGTTTCTAGACACTCCCGCCTAGTCCTAACTCATCTGCCGATCACCCCCCTCACCTGTATCCACCCTATCACTTGCCAGGCTTTGACCCGTTCACACCTGCTCACACAGTCCGCACAGTGTAGAAGTTGGGAATACTATCTCTCTATGTGCAGTTGTATAAGACGTTGGTGAGACCGCATTTAGCTAATATGCGTTCAGTCTGTGCACCGGTGATAGGACAGAAGTTTTCAGCTGGAAAGCGTACGGAGATGATTACTAAGGATGTTGCAAAGGACTCATGGTCTGAGCTAAATGGGAAGAAAGATGATTATTTCCTTGAGCGCAGAAAGATGGGGTGATCCTTCTAGAGGTGTATAAAATCATGAGAGGAATTAGTCCGGGTCGACACACATAGTCTCTTGCCCAGTGTAGGCTAATGAAGACCGTAGAGGACAAGGGATTTACGGTGAGAGGGGCAAAGATTTAGTTGGGATCTGATGGTACTTAGTCACACAAAGGGTGGTGGGTATACGGAACAAGCTCCAGGGGAGTTGTTGAGGCCATTGACTGGCCCAACGTTTAAGAACATAACAGTACATGATAGTCTGAAGAAGTGTCTCGACCCTAAACATCGCCCATCCCTTTTCTCCAGAGATGCTGGCCTGTCCCTCCTGAGTTTAACTCCAGCATTTGAGTCTAGGTACATGGCTAGGACAGGTTTGGAGGGATATGGACCAGACGTGGGCAGTGGGATTAGTGAGCTGGGACCTGATGGCCCAGTGTGGGCAAAATTGATCCAACGACCTGTTTACCACGCTGTATCACTCCTATGAATATTTACCTTGCTTTTCCAGTTTTTCTACCCCCTATTCCCCATTTGAAGAAGGGACTCATTTGTAAAACAAGGAACGGTGACACTAGTCCACTCATCCGCAGATCCGCTGATCCATCACACTTTGCTTTCTTGATTAATAAAGGGACTGTTCTGCACCCTCAGCGTTTGGGAACTGTTGGATACATTTTCCTGTAATTCTGTAAAAATGACAGTTTTAATTTAGCACAAAATTTCCTGTTTACTACCGCTGTCCACTTCCTCGTGAAGCAAGAGGTTCGTTGGGCCCTCTCAGTCTCTGCCACTTCACTGTTTCCAAGACTCTTACTCATACACTAGGAATAACTTAGTGGCAAAATTAAAGGTCAGAGGGAAAGCTGAATGGGTGGCCCAGTGGCGCAGCGGTAGAGTTGCTGCCTCACAGCGCAGAGACCAGTTCGATCGCCGACTACATGCGTTGACTTTGCAGAGCTTTGAACGTTTCCCCCGTGACCTACGTGGTTTTCTCCAGGATCTCCGGCTTCCTCCCACACTCCAAAGGCGTACATGTTTGAAGGGGGGAGGGGGGAGGGGGGAAAGGGGGGGGGGAGGATAATAGGCTTGGTTAAGTGTAAAAATTGTCCCCTAGTGTGTCCGGATGGTGTTAGTTGTGCGGGTATCGCAGTCGGTGCACACCCTCGGTGGGCCGAAGGGCCTGTTTCCATCCCTGTAACTCAGAACTTAATGAGATCTAAAAATGTGTGGGATCGTTTTTTTATCCAGAGAGAGGTGAGTGCCTAGTATGACGATGAGGCAGTGATGATAAGGGTTTTGGTGGCCCTTTAGATAGGCACATGTCTTGTAGGGAATGCAGAGTTCCAGATTATGTGCAGGCAAAGAAAGAATTTTTGGCATCATGTATCGGCATTGACTTTGTGGGCCGAAGCCCCTGTTCCTGTGCTGTGCTATTCTCAGTTCTAGGTTTTCACTCTCTGCTAATTCATTAAAAAACTTTGCCTGACAAATCCAGACATACATGAATCAGTAACTCACGGGACGGGCACCATCTTCTGGAGAGAAAGGAATGGGTGATGTTTCGGCACGAGACACTTCTTCAGACCCCGAAACGTCCACCCATTCCTTCTCTCCAGATGATGCTGCCTGTGGAACAGGAACTGTCACATCTGTAGATTAAATACCTCCCATTTGACAGGGAGGGTGTATGGGGGGGGGGGGGGGGGGGGGGGGGGGGGGGGGGGGGGGGGCCGGTGGGAGGGGTTACAGAGACCAGAATAGGGTCAGAGCAGAGTAGTTTGCAGAGATAAGTGAGACTCTTCCCACATAACAGCAATCCCTCACTAAGTCAGAAGTTATGCCCCATCAGGGATGAAAGGGGTTAACCTGCTTATAAAGTAATACATGTTATTCCTATTTATTTCTCGTCTCTTGATGTAAATTTTCCCCTCTACCCATTCGTGTTCTCCACACAGTGACGGCCGCTGAGGACAAGAGTTTTGTCAGTCCGACCCTCCAGAGACGAGCAGCGAACAGAACCCATACGTCATTCCGTGTCTTCGCTCGTTCCCACAAACAACGACCTGTTTAGTTGCGTACGTGATTTGTACAGAGTCCGATCACTGAAATACTTTGTGTACTTAAGGTAACTGCAGATGCTGTTTACACTGAAGATAGACCCAAAGGGACTGGATAACTCAGCGGGACAGGCAGCCTCTCTGGAGAGTTTAGTTTACTAATCTTGCTAATGAGGCAGTGGCTGCGTAGGTTCACCAGGTCTGGCAGAGGGACTTAAAACCGAAACGTCACCCAGTCCTTCTCTCCAGAGATGCTCTGGCCACTGATTATTCCAGAATTTTTGTGTCTACCTTCGATTTAAACCAGCAATTTGCTGGCTTTCCTACACAATTTTCACCAGGTTAATTCCCGGCGTGGCAGGACTGACATATGATGAAAGAATGGGACGAATGGATTGTATTTACTGGAATTTAGAAGGATATAGTGGAATATAATAGATATCATAAAATTTCTATTAGGGCTTTGGACAGGCAAGATCAGAAAAATGTTCCCGATGTTGAGAGTCCTGAACCAAGGGCACAGTTTAAGTATTAGCGCTAGGCCATTTTAGACCGAGAAAAACTTTTCACCAAGGAGTTGTGAACCTGTAGGAATCTCTACCACAAGAGGCATTGAAGGCCAATTCACTGATGTTATCAAGAGAGACTATAGATTTAGCTCTTTCGCTAATGTATCAAGGGATGAGGAGAAAGCAGGAAAGGGATACTGATTCTGGATGATCAGCCATGATCATATTGAATGGCGGTGCCTGGCTGGAAGGGCTGAATGGGCTACTCCTGCACTATTTCTATTATTCTATGTTATCTATTTCACTGTCGTGTGTACGAGCTTTTGTTGACGTAGCAAACCAGTCAGCGCAAAGAAAACACATGATTATAATCGAAGATAGACACAAAATGCTGGAGTAACTCAAGTTAAAAGCAGCAGCTGTGATAAAAGAAGGGTCTCGACAGAAATGTCACTCATTCCTTCCTACTCAGAGATGCTGCTGGCCAGCTGAGTTACGACCACATTTTGTGTCCCTATCTATGGTTCTAAACCAGCATCTGCAGTTCCATAATATCATGATTACACTTGTTCCATTTAACAGTGTACAGATACATGATAAGGGAATGACGTTTTAGTGTACGCTAAAAAACCATCAAAGACTGATCAGGAATAGTCTTAGGGTAATCAAAGAGTAGTTAGTAGTTCAGCACTGCTCTCTGTTTGATTGAGGATCATTCAGTTGCCTGAATAATAGCTGGGAAGAAACTATCCCCAAATCTGAAATTCGGAGAGAAGGTAATGGGTGACGTTTCTGGTCGAGACCCCTTCCTTCCGACTGAGTGAGGGGAGAGGATACAGGTGGAAAGGTGTGGAAACGAGACAAAGGTTATGATGTTCGAGGAAAAATGTAGAATAGATAATTGTTAGCTAAAGAAGGTTGACAACAAAGCAAACAGAGATAGATTTAATCAGAGAGACATCCAGACTGGTCCAAGACTAGGAAAAGGGAGGGATTGAGAGAAAGAGAAAGCAAGGGTTACTTGCTTATGTTATGATATTCATAACGCTGGGTGTAAACTGCCCAAGTGAATAATGAAGAGTCTGTTCCCTCCAATTTGTGTTGGCTCACTCAGACAGTGGAGGAGGTCCAGGACAAAGGTCAGAAAGGAGTCTCTGGTCTCCCTCTCCCCTGCCCTTAGTCTGTATAGTACTCAATATTGTGAGAAATTTTGAGCACCGTAACTGGCTGTGGAGAGGGTCGAGAGGAAGGTTTTACAGAATGATCCCAGAATTAGATGATCAACATATGGTGAGCGCTTTAGGGCGGCACTGAGCTAGACTTTGCTGGCGTTTTAGAATTAATTAGGGGACCTTTTTTTTAACGTACAGAATAGTGAATGGTTTGAATAGAGTGATGTGGAGAGAGTTCCACTGGTTCGCGATCAAGGACCAGAGGTTATAGCCTCAGAATTAAGAGGTATTCTTTTAGGAAGGAGATGAGGAGAAATAATTTTATCATGGAGGTGGCTGAATCGTGTAAATCCTTTGGCCACAGAAGATGTGGAGGCAAAGTCAGTGATGACTTTAGACGGAAGATAGATAAATTCCTGATTAGTACGGTGTCAGAGGTTATGGGAGAAGGCACGTGATGGGGTTAGGAGGGTAAAGAAAGATCGGCCATTATTGAATGGTGGAGTAGACTTGATGGGCTGAATGGCCTAATTCCCTCCTACCATCAGACCTTATATAGTACTACTTGCCTGGGTTGCATGCAAACACTGAATTCTTTTTCACTGGCCATTACACAACCAAGCCCAATAGATGGGCTAGGTTCCAAAACCAAGCTGCATTCATCCTGATAAAATGCTTTTTCTACCAGGTTCTTAGGGGGGGGGGGGAATGGGGAGACTGCTTTGTGGTGATGGACTGGGCGATATCACGTTAGGGGGGGACCGTGGTGCAGCGGTAGAGTTTGCCTCACAGTGCCAGAGACCCCAGGTTCGATCCTGACGTCATGTGCTTGTCTGTACAGAGTTTCCCGTTTACATATCTGTTGACCTGCCTAAAGAAATTAAATTGTACTACAGGGACATGTGAAATAAAGCATTTTTGATCTAGGCTTCTTGCCTGCTTGGGATGACTCAGGTTTTTCCTCCACATTCCCAGACGTTCGGGATTGTAGGTGAATTGGCTTGGCAAAAATTAATAATTGTCCAGAGTGATGTCGAAAGTGCCTAGTGTGCGGGAATCGCTGGTTGGCACGCCTCTGTGGGTGGGCCGAATGGGGCCGTTTTCCGCGCTGTATCTCTAAACTACAGGAGCACCAGAACTAGTGTGTGAACGGCTGATCGATGGTCAGCATGAACAAGGTGGGCCTGTTTCAAACGCAGTATCTCGAATACAAAACATAAAAACTAGTCGTGGACGGGTGATTGATTATCAGCACGGACTCGGTGGGCAGAGGGGCCCTGTTTCCCTGTGTATCTCTAAACAAACAAGCTCTCAGCAATTTCTTGTGTTCTTGGCCAGAGCTGTTCAAAGCAAGATGGTGAATGCACCTAACAGAGTTCGGCTTATCACAATTCAATGTTGAGGTGATCCCACTGGAGAAAGCCGGAACATTACAGCGTTCCTTTATCTTTTGTGCAAGAATGAACAACAGTGTGCCTCATGACGCACAGCTTCAAAATGTAATTGGGATGCGGTAATGGGCTGTTTGGTGATAATTTAAGGTCCTGATGTATAAGTGAATAGGAGCAGACAATTAGGGCCATTCACCCCATTCAAGTCCTACTCAGCAATTCAATCATGGCTGATCTTAATCAACTTCCATTCCCGCTTTTATCCTTTCTCTCCTAACCCTAATCCTCCAGCCCTCTCCCCATAACCCCAAACACCCGTACTGATTAATTCAAGAAAAGCTATATAAATATAAATCACGGCTTAAAAAAATATCCATTGAAACTTGCCGTCCACCGCCTTGCTGTTGGCAAAAATTCCACAGAATCACCACCCCTCTGACTAAGGAAAATTCTCAGAGACTCCTCATCTCCTTCCCGTTAAAGGTGCATGACCTTTAATTTCTGAAGCTATGACCACATTAGTCCTGAGAACTCTTCCCACTAGTGGAAAAAAAAATTGGCTCGTCTACATTCCCCCCTAACCATGCATTTCACTGTTCAAGATAAATTCAATAAGGTCCCCTGCTGGCCACAGATTTCCTCTAAATTCCCAGCGAGTGCAAGGACCCAATGCTTGACAAATGCTCCATCATAATGTTAAAGGCCGCATCTGATCCAAAAACTCCCGAGGACACCTCTCAATCCAGTACATACCACTCATTATAGGGGCCCAAAACTGGCTCCCAATACTCCATGTGCGGGCCTGACCAGCGTGTTATTAAAAAGCCTCAGAGCAAATAAATCGTTTTAAATGGTCACTACCTCCGAACGGTTCTTTTAAAATACCATAATCACCATGTTCGAAATCCGGTTTGTTTCACAATATTTTAAGTTTTTTAGTTTTTAGAGATACAGATGTAAAACACGAGTCCCTTCATCCAACCGAATCCGTGCTTGACCAGCGATCCCCTGCACACTAAACACCATCTTACACACACAAGGGACAGTTTGCTATTTAAAATAGAAGCCACACCCCCCCAATTAAAAATAAAACCTACACACAACAACCCAAAAACAAAACCTTAAGTAACTTTGGAGTGTTGGATGAAAAACCGGAGCATGGGGAGAAACGAACAAACTCTGTAAAGAACAAGCACCTCCCAGTCCCCAGGATGGAACCCGGGTTCTCTGGGCCCGGCATGTTAAGGCCAAGCAACCTACTCTAATACTCTACCGCTAGGCGCAACCAGCGGCTCCATAATACAAACGCTCAAAATGCCCTATGGGAGGGCCGGAGCATTTATCACCAATGCCCAAACCAAATTGGCCATAATGCACGAATTACAACTGCTCATCAGAAGCCATCTCAAAGACACCTCTACAAAATACCTTCCCTTGGTATCCCATACTTAAACTTGAAAATTTCCCAGTCCACCTGCAATTTATAACACACCTATGACCTTTAATCCTGCTACAACCTGATTACAAAAAACAACCATCCTTGCCAACCCAACATCACAATTTTTCATATCACCTGAATTTTGCAAATTATACATTTTCACCCCACTGGCGACAACCCCAGATCTAGCAGCGTCAGGAAAATACACGAACATTTCCGTCTACAGGCAGAAAAACACCAGCGAGTCGGGCAGCATTTCCATAAGATAAGTAAGATACAAAATAG
>JAVHYY010000644.1:0-21914 GCA_035221665.1 Okamejei kenojei
CCCCCCCCCCCCCACCCCCCCTCGCCATATAGCTCTCGCTCCCTTCCAGCTCCATCTCCTGGTCTAGATCTCGCTCCATCTCCAGCTCGATCTTCCAGGTCAGCGCTCGCTCCACTCCAGCTCCATCTCCCGGTCTATCTCTCGCTCTATCTCCAGCTCCATCTCCGTGTCTAGATTCTCGCTCCATTCCAGCTCCATTCTCCAGGTTCTAGCTCTCGCTCCCATCTCAGCTTTGTTCAGCTCGAGCTCGAGCGCCATCTCTAGACCATTTCAAGTCTAGCTTCCGCTCCATTCACCAGCTCCATCTCCAGGCTAGCTCTCGCTCCATCTCTGCTCCTTCTCCAGGTCTAGCTTTCGGTCATCTCCAGCTCCATCTCCAGGTCGAGCTTTTGCTCCATCTCCAGCTCCAGGTCTAAGCTTCCACCATCTCCAGCTCCATCTCCATAGTCTAGCTTTCGCTCCATCTCCAGCTCCCTCTCCAGGTCCAGCTTTCGCTCCATCTACAGCTCCATCTCCAGCTCTAGCTTTCGCCCCGTCACCAGCTCCATCTCGAGCTCTAGATTTTGCTCCATCTCCAGCTAGCTTTCGCTCCATCTCCAGCTCCATCTCCAGGTCTAGCTTTTGCTCCATCACCAGCTCCATCTCCGGGTCTAGGTTTTTTTCCATCTCCAGCTCCATCTCCAGGTCTAGCTTTTGCTCCATCTCCAGCTCCATCACCGGGTCTTGCTTTTGCTCCATCTCCAGCTCCATCTCCAGGTCTAACTATTGCTCCATCTCCAGCTCCATCACCAGGTCTAGCCTTTGCTCCATCACCAGCCCCATCTCCAGGTCTAGCTTTTGCTCCATCTCCAGCTCCATCTCCGGGTCTAGCTATTGCTCCATCTCCAGCTCCATCTCCAGCTCTAGCTTTCGCTCTATCTACAGCTCCATCTCCAGCTCCTGCTTTCGCTCCATCACCAGCTCCATCTCCAGCTCCAGATTTTGCTCATCTCCAGCTTAGCCATTTCGCTCATCTTACAGCTCATCTCCAGCTCTAGCTTTCGCCCGTCACCAAGCTTCCATCTCGAGCTCTAGATTTTGTCCATCTCAGCTAGCTTTCGCTTTTCCCCAATTCTCCAGCTCCATCTCCAGCGCTAGATTTTGCTCCATTCTCAGCTCCATTCCAGGTTCTAGCTTTTGCTCCATCACAGCTCCATCTCCGTGTCTAGGTTTTGCTCATCTCCCAGCTCCATCTCCTGGGTCAGCTATTTCTCTCTCCAGGTCCATCTCCATGTCTAGCCTTATGCTCCATCACCAGCTCCTTCTCCGGGTCTAGCTTTTGCTCCATCTCAGCTCCATCTCCAGGTCTATCTTTTGCTCCATCTCCAGGTCCATTACGGGTCTAGCTATTTGCTCCATTCCAGCTCCATCTCCGGGTCTATTTTTGTCCATCTCCAGCTCCTTATCCAGGTCCTGCTTTTTGCTCCTCTCAGTCCGTCTCCAGGTCTAGCTTTTGCTTCCTTCTCCCAGCACCATCTCCGGTCTAGCTTTGCTCCATCTCAGCTCCGTCTCAAGTCTTGCTTTTGCTCCATCTCCAGCTCATCTCCAGGTTCTAGCTTTTGCTCCATCTCCCAGCTCCATCTCAGGTCTCTCTTTGCTCCCATCTCCAGCTCCATCGCAAGGGTCTACCTTTCGCTCCATCTCCATCTCCTTCGCCAGGTCTAGCTTTTGCTCCATCTCAGTCCTCGTCAGGTTTGCTTTTTGCTCCACCTCAGCTCCATCGCCAGGTATGCTTTGCTCAATATCCACCTCCATAGCCAGGTCGTCTTATGCTTCCATCTCAGCTCATTCTCCAGGTTCTAGCTCTCGCTCCTCTTCCAGCTCCATCTCCAGGTCTAGTTCGTTTCCATTCCAGCTCCATCTCCGCTCTATATCTCGCTCAATCTCTAGCTCTTCTCCGGTCTGCTCTCGCTCCATTCCAGCTCAAATCTCCAGGTCTCGAATCTCGCTCCATCTCCAGCTCCATCTCCAGTTCTAGCTCTCGCTCTCTCCATCTATAGCTATTGCTCCATCTCCAGCTGCATCTCCAGGTCTTAGCTTTTGCTCCATCTCCAGCTCCATATCCAGGGACTAGCTTTCGCTCCATCTCCAGCTCCATCTCCAGCTCTAGCTTTCGCTCCATCACCAGCTCCATCACCAGCTCCATCTCCAGCTCTAGATTTTGCTCCATCTCCAGCTAGCTTTCGCTCCATCTCCAGCTCCATCTCCAGCTGTAGCTTTTGCTCCATCTCCAGCTCCATCTCCAGGTCTAGCTTTTGCTCCATTACCAGCTCCATCTCCGGGTATTGCTTTTGCTCCATCTGCAGCCCCATCTCCAGGTCAAGCTTTTGCTCCATCTCCAGCTCCATCTCCAGGTCTAGCTTTTGCTCCGTCTCCAGCACCAACTCCGTGTCTAGCTTTTGCTCCATCTCCAGCTCCTTGGCCATGTCTACCTTTCGGTCCAACTCCAGCTCCTGCCCCGGGTGTTGCTTTTGCGCCATCCTCCAGTTCCATTCGACGATCTAGCTTTACCTCATCTCCTGCTCCTCGCCATGGTCCGTTTTTGCTCCATCTCCAGCTCCATTTCGCATGTCTCGCTTTTGCTCCATCTCCAGTTATCTCATGTCTAGCTCTCGCTCTCGTCCATCTCCATCTCCAGGTCTAGCTCTCGTTCCATCTCCAGCTCATCTCCAGGTTTATCTCTCGCTCCATCTCCAGCTCCAATCTCCCGGTCTATCTCTCGCTCCATCTCCAGCTCCATCTCCCGGTCTACCTCTCGCTCCATCTCCAGCTCCATCTCCAGGTCCTAGATCTGCGCTCCATCTCTAGCTCCATCTCCAGATCTAGCTCTCGCTCCATCTCCAGCTCCATCTCCCGGTCTATCTCTCGTTCCATCTCCAGCTCCATCTACAGGTCTAGCTCCCGCTCCATCTCCAGCTCCATCTACAGGTCTAGCAATTGCTCCATCTCCAGCTCCATCTCCAGGTCTAGCTTTTGCTCCATCTCCAGCTCCATCTCCATGTCTAGCGTTTGCTCCATCTCCAGCACCATCTCCAGGTCTAGCTTTTGCTCCATCTCCAGCTCCATCTACAGTTCTAGCTTTTGCTCCATCTCCAGCTCCATCTCCATGTCTAGCGTTTGCTTCCATCTTCCAGCACCATCTCCAGGTCTAGCTTTGCGCCATCCTCCAGCTCCATCTCCAGGTCTAAACCTTTTGCTCCATTCGAGCACCATCGCCAGGTCTACCTTTACTACTCCTTCTCCAGCTCCATCGCCAGGTCTACCTTCTGCTCCATCTCCAGCTCCATCGCCAGGTCTTGCTTATGCTCCATCTCCAGCTCCATCGACAGGTCTAGCTTTAGCTCCAACTCCTGCTCCATCGCCAAGTCTCGCTTTTGCTCCATCTCCAGCTCCATCTCCAGGTCTAGCTCTCGCTCCTTCTCCAGCTCCATCTCCAGGTCTATCTCTCGTTCCATCTCCAGCTCCATCTCCATGTTCTACCTCTCGCTCCATCTCCAGCTCCCTAACTCTCCCGGTCTCTCTCTCGCTCATCTCCAGCTCCATCACCCCTCTAGCACTCGCTCCATCTCCAGCTCCATCTCCAAGTCTAGATCACGCTCCATCTCCAGCTCCATCTCCAGGTCTAGCTCTCGCTCCATCTCCAGCTCCGTCTCCAAGACTAGCTTTTGCTCCATCTCCAGCTCCATCTCCAGGTCTAGCTTTTGCTCCATCTCCAGCTCCATCTACAGGTCTATCTTTTGCTCCATCTCCAGCTCCATCGCCAGGTCTATCTTTTGCTCCATCTCCAGCTCCATCTCCAGCTCCATCGCCAGGTCTACCTTTTGCTCCATCTCCAGCTCCATCGCCAGGTCTTGCTTTTGCTCCATCTCCAGCTCCATCGCCGAGTCTATATTTTGCTCCATCTCCAGATCCATCTTAAGGTCTAGCTTTTGCTCCATCTCCAGCTCCATCTCCGGGTCTATATTTTGCTCCATCTCCAGCTCCTTCTCCATGTCCTGCTTTTGCTCCATCTCCAGCTCCGTCTCCAGGTCTAGCTTTTGCTCCTTCTCCAGCACCATCTCCAGGTCTAGCTTTTGCTCCATCTCCAGCTCCATCACCGGGTCTTGCTTTTGCTCCATCTCCAGCTCCATCTCCAGGTCTAACTATTGCTCCATCTCCAGCTCCATCACCAGGTCTAGCCTTTGCTCCATCACCAGCCCCATCTCCAGGTCTAGCTTTTGCTCCATCTCCAGCTCCATCTCCGGGTCTAGCTATTGCTCCATCTCCAGCTCCATCTCCAGCTCTAGCTTTCGCTCTATCTACAGCTCCATCTCCAGCTCCTGCTTTCGCTCCATCACCAGCTCCATCTCCAGCTCCAGATTTTGCTCCATCTCCAGACTCAGCTTTTCGCTCCATCTACAGCTCCATCTCCAGCTCAGCTTTCGCCCCTCCCCAGCTCCATCTCGAGCTCTAGATTGCCCATCTCCAGCTAGCTTTCGCTCCATCTCCAGTCTCCTCTCCAGCTCTAGATTTTGCTCCATCTCACAGCCTCCATCTCCAGGTCTAGCTTTTGCTCCATCACCAGCTCCATCTCCGGGTCTAGGTTTTTTGTTTTTTGGGGGGCTCCATCTCCAGCTCCATCTCCTGGTCCAGCTATTTCTCATCTCCAGCCATCTCCATGTCTAGCTTTTGCTCCATCACCAGCCTCCATCTCCCAGGTCTAGCTTTTGCTCCATCTCCCGCGCGAGCTCCATCTCCAGTCTATCTTTTGCTCCATCTCCAGGTCCATCACCGGGTCTAGCTATTGCTCCATCTCCAGCTCCATCTCCAGGTCTAGCTTTTGCTCCATCTCCAGATCCATCTTAAGGTCTAGCTTTTGCTCCATCTCCAGCTCCATCTCCGGGTCTATACTTTTGCTCCATCTCCGCTCCTTCTCCATGTCCAGCTTTTGCTCCATCTCCAGCTAGTCTCCAGGTCTAGCTTTTGCTCCTTCTCACACCGATCTCCAGGTCTACTTTTGAGCTCCATCTCCAGCTCCGTCTCCAAGTCTAGCTTTTGCTCCATCTCCAGCTCCATCTCCAGGTCTAGCTTTTGCTCCATCTCCAGCTCCATCTCCAGGTCTATCTTTTGTTCCATCTCCAGCTCCATCGCAAGGTCTACCTTTTTACGCTCCATCTCCATCTCCATCGCCAGGTACTACCTTGCTCCATCTCCAGCTCCATCGACAGGTCTTGCTTTTGCTCCTCCTTCCAGCTCCATCGCCAGGTATTGCTTTTGTCCATATCCACCTCCATCGCCAGTCGCTTATGCTCCATCTCACTCCATCTCCAGGTCTAGCTCTCGCTCCATCTCCAGCTCCATCTCCAGTCTAGTTCGCTTTCCATCTCCAGCTCCATCTCCAGCTCTATCTCTCGCTCAATCTCTAGCTCCATCTCCCGGTCTAGCTCTCGCTCCATCTCCAGCTCAATCTCCAGGTCTCGATCTCGCTCCATCTCCAGCTCGAAGGAGATATCATCTCCAGAATCTAGCTCTCGCTCCATCTCCATCTATAGCTATTGCTCCATCTCCAGCTGCATCTCCAGGTCTAGCTTTTGCTCCATCTCCAGCTCCATCTCCAGGTCTAGCTTTCGCTCCATCTCCAGCTCCATCTCCAGCTCTAGCTTTCGCTCCATCACCAGCTCCATCACCAGCTCCATCTCCAGCTCTAGATTTTGCTCCATCTCCAGCTAGCTTTCGCTCCATCTCCAGCTCCATCTCCAGCTGTAGCTTTTGCTCCATCTCCAGCTCCATCTCCAGGTCTAGCTTTTGCTCCATTACCAGCTCCATCTCCGGGTATTGCTTTTGCTCCATCTGCAGCCCCATCTCCAGGTCAAGCTTTTGCTCCATCTCCAGCTCCATCTCCAGGTCTAGCTTTTGCTCCGTCTCCAGCACCAACTCCGTGTCTAGCTTTTGCTCCATCTCCAGCTCCTTTGCCATGTCTACCTTTCGCTCCATCTCCAGCTCCATCGCCCGGTGTTGCTTTTGCTCCATCTCCAGTTCCATCGACAGATCTAGCTTTACCTCCATCTCCTGCTCCATCGCCAGGTCCCGCTTTTGCTCCATCTCCAGCTCCATCGCCATGTCTCGCTTTTGCTCCATCTCCAGTTCCATCTCCATGTCTAGCTGCTCGCTCCATCTCCATCGAGCCATCTCCATGTCTAGCTCTCGCCATCTCCAGTCCACTCCATGTACTAGCGTTTGCTCCATCTCAGCAACCATCCCATCTAGCTCTTATTGCTCCATCCCATCTCAGTTCTCAGCTTTTGCTTCCATCTCCAGCTCCATCTCCATGTCTAGCGTTTGCTCCATCTCCAGCACCATCTCCAGGTCTAGCTTTTGCGCTCCATCTCCAGCTCCATCTCCAGTCCTACCTTTTGCTCCATCTCGAGCACCATCGTCCCCCCCCCCCCCCCCTACATCTTTGCCTCTCCACTCCTTCTCCAGCCCATCCTCGCCATCTCAGCACCATCTCTCTGTTTTGCTATCCAGTCAACCATTCTCTAGCTGCTCCACTCCAGCTCTACATCGCCATCGGTCTTGCTTACTGCTCCATCTCCAGCTCCATCTCCAGACCTTTGTCCATCTCCAATCTCATCCAACTCGCCAGGTTTTCTGCTGCTCCAGGTCTACTCCAGTCAGCTCCTCGCATCGCCAATCTATAGCTTAGTCGGCTCCAACTCCAGCTTCTCGCTTTTGCTCCATCTTCCAGCTCCATCTCCAGGTCTAAGCTCTCGCTCCTTCTCCAATCCATCTCAGGTCTATCTCTCGTTTCCATCTCCAGCTCCATCTCCATGTCTACCTCTCGCTCCATCTCCAGATCCCAACACCCGGTCTCTCTCTCGCTCCATCTCCAGCTCCATCACCCCTCTAAGCACTCGCTCCCTCTCCAGCTCCATCTCCAAGTCTAGATCACGCTCCATCTCCAGCTCCATCTCCAGGTCTAGCTCTCGCTCATCTCCAGCTCCGTCTCCAAGGACTAGCTTTTGCTCCATCTCCAGCTCCCTCTCCAGGTCTAGCTTTTGCTCCCATCTCCAGCTCCCATCTACAGGTCTTATCTTTAATGCTCCATCTCCAGCTCCATCGCCAGGTCTATCCTTTTGCTCCATCTCAGCTCCAATCTCCAGCTCCATCGCCAGGTCTACCTTTTTGCTCCATCTCCAGCTCCATCGCCAGAGTCTTGCTTTTTGCTCCATCTCCAGCTCCATCGCCGAGTCTATATTTTGCTCCATCTCCAGATCCATCTTAAGGTCTAGCTTTTGCTCCATCTCCAGCTCCATCTCCGGGTCTATATTTTGCTCCATCTCTCCAGCTCCTTCTCCATGTCCTGCTTTTGCTCCATCTCCAGCTCCGTCTCCAGGTCTAGCTTTTGCTCCGTCTCCAGCACCATCTCCAGGTCTAGCTTTTGCTCCATCTCCAGCTCCGTCTCCAAGTCTAGCTTTTGCTCCATCTCCAGCTCCATCTCCAGGTCTAGCTTTTGCTCCATCTCCAGCTCCATCTCCAGGTCTATCTTTTGCTCCATCTCCAGCTCCATCGCAAGGTCTACCTTTCGCTCCATCTCCATCTCCATCGCCAGGTCTACCTTTTGCTCCATCTCCAGCTCCATCGACAGGTCTTGCTTTTGCTCCACCTCCAGCTCCATCGCCAGGTATTGCTTTTGCTCCATATCCAGCTCCATCGCCAGGTCGCTTTTGCTCCATCTCCAGCTCCATCTCCAGGTCTAGCTCTCGCTCCATCTCCAGCTCCATCTCCAGGTCTAGTTCGCTTTCCATCTCCAGCTCCATCTCCAGCTCTATCTCTCGCTCAATCTCTAGCTCCATCTCCCGGTCTAGCTCTCGCTCCATCTCCAGCTCAATCTCCAGGTCTCGATCTCGCTCCATCTCCAGATATAGCTCCAGATCCAGATAGACTCTCTCCATCTCCAGCTCCATCGTCCATCTATAGCTATTGCTCTCATCTCCAGCTGCATGCTCACATCTCCAGGTCTAGCTTTATTTGCTCCAGCTTCGCTCCATCTCCATACCAGCTCCAATCTCCAGCATCCCAAGCTCCATCTAGCTTCTAGCTCTATCTATTGCCATCTGCATCTCCTTTCTGCTCCATCTCAGCTATCCTTTTGCTCCATCTCCAGTCCATCTCCAGGTCTAGACTATCTCCAAGCTTCCATCTCCTCACGCTCCATCCAAGTCTGCATCTCCAGCTCATAGTTCTTTTTGATCTCCATCTCCAGCTAAGCTTTTCGCTCCATCACTCACTCTCATCTCCAGCTTCCCATCTCCAGCTTTTCTCCATCTCCAGCTCCGCTCCATCTCCAGCTCTTTTGCTCATCTCCAGCTCCATCTCCAGGTCTAGCTTTTGCTCCATTACCAGCTCCATCTCCGGGTATTGCTTTTGCTCCATCTGCAGCCCCATCTCCAGGTCAAGCTTTTGCTCCATCTCCAGCTCCATCTCCAGGTCTAGCTTTTGCTCCGTCTCCAGCACCAACTCCGTGTCTAGCTTTTGCTCCATCTCCAGCTCCTTTGCCATGTCTACCTTTCGCTCCATCTCCAGCTCCATCGCCCGGTGTTGCTTTTGCTCCATCTCCAGTTCCATCGACAGATCTAGCTTTACCTCCATCTCCTGCTCCATCGCCAGGTCCCGCTTTTGCTCCATCTCCAGCTCCATCGCCATGTCTCGCTTTTGCTCCATCTCCAGTTCCATCTCCATGTCTAGCTCTCGCTCCATCTCCAGCTCCATCTCCAGGTTTATCTCTCGCTCCATCTCCCGGTCTATCTCTCGCTCCATCTCCAGCTCCATCTCCCGGTCTAGCTCTCGCTCCATCTCCAGCTCCATCTCCAGGTCTAGATCTCGCTCCATCTCTAGCTCCATCTCCAGATCTAGCTCTCGCTCCATCTCCAGCTCCATCTCCCGGTCTATCTCTCGTTCCATCTCCAGCTCCATCTACAGGTCTAGCTCCCGCTCCATCTCCAGCTCCATCTACAGGTCTAGCAATTGCTCCATCTCCAGCTCCATCTCCAGGTCTAGCTTTTGCTCCATCTCCAGCTCCATCTCCATGTCTAGCATTTGCTCCATCTCCAGCACCATCTCTAGCTTTGCACCATCTCCAGCTCCATCTACAGTTCTAGCTTTTGCTCCATCTCCAGCTCCATCTCCATGTCTAGCGTTTGCTCCATCTCCAGCACCATCTCCAGGTCTAGCTTTTGCGCCATCTCCAGCTCCATCTCCAGGTCTACCTTTTGCTCCATCTCGAGCACCATCGCCAGGTCTACCTTTTACTCCTTCTCCAGCTCCATCGCCAGGTCTACCTTCTGCTCCATCTCCAGCTCCATCGCCAGGTCTTGCTTATGCTCCATCTCCAGCTCCATCGACATGTCTCGCTTTTGCTCCATCTCCAGTTCCATCTCCATGTCTAGCTCTCGCTCCATCTCCATCTCCATCTCCAGGTCTAGCTCTCGTTCCATCTCCAGCTCCATCTCCAGGTCTAGCTTTTGCTCCATCTCCAGCTCCATCTCCAGGTCTATCTTTTGCTCCATCTCCAGCCACATCGCCAGGTCTATCTTTTGCTCCATCTCCAGCTCCATCTCCAGCTCCATCGCCAGGTCTACCTTTTGCTCCATCTCCAGCTCCATCGCAAGGTCTTGCTTATGCTCCATCTCCAGCTTCATCGACAGGTCTAGCTTTAGCTCCAACTCCAGCTCCATCGCCAAGTCTCGCTTTTGCTCCATCTCCAGCTCCATCTCCAGGTCTAGCTCTCGCTCATTCTCCAGCTCCATCTCCAGGTCTATCTCTCGTTCCATCTCCAGCTCCATCTCCATGTCTACCTCTCGGCTCCATCTCCAGCTCCAACTCCCGGTCTCCTCTCTAGCTCTCCATCTCCAGCTCCATCACCCCTTAGCACTTGCTATCTCGCTCCATCTCCAAGTCAATCTCCAGCTCCTCTCCAGGTCTCTAGATCATCTCCAGCTCCATCTCCATCTCCAGCTCCATCTCCAGGTCTAGCTTTTGCTCCATCTCCAGCTCCATCTCCAGGTCTCTCTCCATCTCCAGCTCCATCTACAGGTCTAGCTCCGCTCCATCTCCAGCTCCATCAGGTCTAGCTTTTGCTCCATCTCCAGCTCCATCTTCTCAGCTATCCATCTCCAGCTCCATCGCCAGGTCTAGCGTCTTTTGCTCCATCTCCAGCTCCATCTCCCTCCCATCTCCAGCTCCATCTCCAGTCTAGCTTTTGCTCCATCTCCAGCTCCATCATCTTTTGCTCCATCTCCAGCTCCATCTCCATGTCTAGCTTCTTGCTCCATCTCCATCTCCATCTCCAGGTCAGCTCTCGCTCGAGCTCTCTCCAGGTCTAGCTCTCGCTCCATCTCCAGCTCCATCTCCAGGCCTCTAGCTCTTTGCTCCATCTCCAGCTCCATCGCCAGGTCTAGCTTTTGCTCGCTCCTCCATCTCCATCTCCAGGTCTAGCTTTTGCTCCATCTCCAGCTCCATCTCCAGCTCCAATCGCCAGGTCTAGCTTTTGCTCCATCTCCAGCTCCATCGCCAGGTCTAGCTTTTGCTCCATCTCCAGCTCCATCTCCAGGTCTAGCTTTTGCTCCATCTCCAGCTCCATCTCCAGTCTAGCTTTTGCTCCATCTCCAGCTCCATCTCCAGGTCTAGCTTTCGCTCCATCTCCAGCTCCATCTCCAGGTCTAGCTTTTCAGCTCCTCCATCTCCAGCTCCATCTCCAGCTCTAGCTTTTACGCTCCATCACAGCTCCATCACCAGCTCCATCTCCAGCTCGTCTCCATCTCCAGCTCTAGCTTTCGCTCCATCTCCAGCTCCATCTCCAGCTCCGTCTAGCTTTTGCTCCATTCCCAGCTCCATCTCCAGGTTAGCTGCTCCCATCTCCAGCTCCTTCGCTCCTCCATCTCCAGCTCCATCTCCAGGTCTAGCTTTTGCTCCATCTCCAGCTCCATCTCCAGGTCTAGCTCTTTCTGCTCCATCTCCAGCTCCATCTCCGGTCTAGCTTTCGCTCCATCTCCAGCTCCAGGTCTCGCTTTGCTCCATCTCCAGCTCCTCCATCTCCATGGTCTAGCTTTCGCTCCATCTCCAGCTCCATCTCCAGGTCTTGCTTTTGCTCCATCTCCAGCTCCATCTCCAGGTCTAGCTTTCGCTCCATCTCCAGCTCCATCTCCAGGTCTAGCTTTTGCTCCATCTCCAGCTCCATCTCCAGGTCCTAGCTTTTTGCTCCATCTCCAGCTCCATCTCCAGCTGCTCCATCTCCAGCTAGCTTTCGCTCCATCTCCAGCTCCATCTCTCCATCTCCAGCTCCATCTCCTAGCTTTTGCTCCATCTCCAGCTCCATCTCCAGTCTAGATCTCCAGCTCCATCTCCAGCTCCATCTCCAGGTCTAGCTTGCTCCATCTCCAGCTCCATCTCCAGGTCTATCTTTTGCTCCATCTCCAGCTCCATCTCCAGCTCCATCGTCTAGCTTTTGCTCCATCTCCAGCTCCATCTCCAGGTCTAGCTTTTGCTCCATCTCCAGCTCCATCGCCAGGTCTAGCTTTTGCTCCATCTCCAGCTCCACTCTCCAGTCTCTAGCTTTTGCTCCATCTCCAGCACCATCTCCAGGTCTAGCTTTTGCTCCATCTCCAGCTCCATCTCCAGGTCTAGCTTTGCTCCATCTCCAGCTCCATCTCCAGCTCTAGCTTGCTCCATCTCCAGCTCCATCTCCAGCACCATCCCAGTCTATCTTTTGCTCCATCTCCAGCTCCATCTCCAGGTCTATCTTTTGCTCCATCTCCAGCTCCATCTCCAGCCAGGTCTCCTTTTTGCTCCATCTCCAGCTCCATCTCCAGGTCTAGCTTTTGCTCCATCTCCAGCTCCATCTCCAGGTTAGATCATCCAGCTTCTTTTTGCTCCATCTCCAGCTCCATCGCCAGGTCTAGCTTTTGCTCGCTCCATCTCCAGCTCCATCGCCAGGTCTCGCTTTTGCTCCATCTCCAGCTCCATCTCCAGGTGGTCTCGCTTTCGCTCCATCTCCAGCTCCATCTCCAGGTCTATCTTTAGCTCCATCTCCAGCTCCATCTCCAGGTCTAGCTTTTTGCTTGCATCTCTCCAGCTGCAGCTCCATCTCCAGGTCTAGCTTAGCTCCATCTCCAGCTCCATCTCCAGTCTAGCTTTTGCTCCATCTCCAGCTCCATCTCCATGTCTAGCTTTTGCTCCATCTCCAGCTCCTCTCCAGGTTTGGCTCCATCTCCAGCTCCAGCTCCATCTCCAGGATCTCGCACCATCTCCAGCTCCAGTTCTAGCTCATCTCCAGCTCCATAGGTCTAGCTCTTTCGCTCCATCTCCAGCTCCATCTCCCAGGTCTAGCTTTTGCTCCATCTCCAGCTTCCATCTCCAGGTCTAGCTTCTAGCTCTCCATCTCCAGCTCCATCTCTCTAAGTCTAGCTTTTGCTCCCATCTCCAGCTCTCTCTCGCTCCATCTCCAAGGTCCCATCTCCAGGTTGCTCCATCTCCCAGCCTCTATCTTTGGCTCCATCTCCAGCTCCATCTCCAGCTCCATCTCCAGGTCTAGCTTTCGCTCCATCTCCAGCTCCATCTCCAGGGTCTAGCTTTGCTCCATCCCAGCTCCTCTCCATCCCAGCTCAATCTCCAGCTTAGATTTGCTCCATCTCCAGGCTAGCTTTTGCCTCCCATCTCCAGCTCCCCATCTCCAGGTCTAGCTTTTGCTCCATCTCCAGCTCCATATCTGCAGCACCTCGTTTCCATCTCCAGGTCTAGCTTTTGCTCCATCTCCAGCTCCATCTCCAGGTCTAGCTTTTGCTCCATCTCCAGCTCCATCTCCTGTCTAGGCTCATCGCTCCATCTCCAGCTCCATTTCCAGGTCTAGCTTTTGCTCCATCTCCAGCTCCACCATCTAGCTCTTCGCTCCATCTCCGGCTCGCTTCTCCAGCTCCATCTCCAGCTCCCATCTCCAGCCCATCCGTCTAGCTCGCTTTTGCTCCATCTCCAGCCATTCCCTCTCCAGCTCCATCACCGCTCCATCTCCAGCTCCATCTCCCGGTCTATCTCTCGCCCTCCATCTCCAGCTCGATCCAGGACTCTAGCTCCGTCTCGCTCTCTCCAGCTCCATGCTCCAAGGTCTACTCTGCTCCATCTCCGCTCCTCTAGCTCTCCGCTCCATCTCCAGCTCCACTCCTCCATCTCCCCGGTCTAGCTTCTCGCTCCATCTCCAGCTCCATCTCCTCGCTCTATCTCGCTCCATCTCCAGCTCCATCACATCACCAGCTCCTTTTGCTCCATCTCCAGCTCCAGCTCTCCCGGTCACCATCACCAGCTCCATCTCCCGGTCTAGCCTTTTGCTCCCATCTCCAGCTCCATCGCCAGGTCTCGCTTTTGCTCCATCTCCAGCACATCTCCAGGTCTAGCTTTTGATCTCTCCAGCTCCATCTCCAGCTCCATCTTCCATCTCCAGCTCCATTTCACCAGGTCTAGCTTCGCTCCATCTCCAGCTCCAAGCTCTCCAGGTCTAGATCCATCCCCAGCTCCCATCTCCAGGTCTAGCTTTCGCTCCATCTCCAGCTCCATCTCCAGGTCTAAGCTCGCTCATCTCCAGCTCCATCTCCAGGTCTGCTCCATCTCCATCCATCTCCCAGGTCTAGCTCCTCGCTCCATCTCCGCTCCAAGCTCGAGCTCTCGAGCTCGCTCCATCTCCAGCTCCATCTCCAGGTCTAGGCTCCATCTCCAGCTCCATCTCAGGCAGCTCCATCCAGGTCTCGGCGCTCCATCTCCAGCTCCATCTCCAGGTCTAGCATTCGCTCCATCTCCAGCTCCATCTCCGGTCTAGCTTTCGCTCCATCTCCAGCTCCTTCTCCTCCTTTGCTCACTCCATCTCCATCTCCAGGTCTAGCTTTTGCCCATCTCCAGCTAGGTCTTTCTTTTGCTCCATCTCAGCTCTCCAGCTACCCCGCTCCATCTCCAGCTGCTTTTGCTCCATCTCCAGCTCCATCTCCAGCTAGCTTTTGCTCCATCTCCAGCTCCATCTCCAGCTAGATTTTGCTCCATCTTCCAGGTCTCGCTTTTGCTCCATCTCCAGCTCCATCTCCGGTCCCGCTTTTTTCCATCTCCTCTCCAACTCCAGTGTCTAGCTTTTGCTCCATCTCCTGCTCCATCCAGGTCTTGCTTTTGCTCCATCTCCAGCTCCGTCTCCATCTCCATCTCCAGCTCCATCTCCCGGTCTATCTCTCGTTCCATCTCCAGCTCCATCACCCGGTCTAGCTCTCGCTCCATCTCCAGCTCCATCTCCAGGTCTAGCTCTCGCTCCATCTCCAGCTCCATCTCCAGGTCTAGCTCTCGCTCCATCTCCAGCTCCATCTCCATGTCTAGCTCTCGCTCCATCTCCAGCTCCATCTCCAGGTCTAGCTCTCGCTCCATCTCCAGCTCTATGTTCAGCTCGAGCTCGAGCTCCATCTCCAGCACCATTTCCAAGTCTAGCTTCCGCTCCATCACCAGCTCCATCTCCAGGCCTAGCTCTCGCTCCATCTCCAGCTCCATCTCCAGGTCTAGCTTTCGGTCCATCTCCAGCTCCATCTCCAGGTCGAGCTTTTGCTCCATCTCCAGCTCCAGGTCTAGCTTTCGCACCATCTCCAGCTCCATCTCCATGTCTAGCTTTCGCTCCATCTCCAGCTCCCTCTCCAGGTCCAGCTTTCGCTCCATCTACAGCTCCATCTCCAGCTCTAGCTTTCGCCCCGTCACCAGCTCCATCTCGAGCTCTAGATTTTGCTCCATCTCCAGCTAGCTTTCGCTCCATCTCCAGCTCCATCTCCAGGTCTAGCTTTTGCTCCATCACCAGCTCCATCTCCGGGTCCTAGTTTTTTTCCATCTCCAGCTCCATCTCCAGGTCTAGCTTCCCATCTCCAGTCCATCACCGGGTCTTGCTTGTGCTCCATCTCAGCTCCATCTCAGGTCTAACTAGCCCATCTCCAGCTCCATCACCAGGTCTTTTGCTCCATCACCAGCCCATCTCCAGGTCTTTTGCTCAGCTCCATCTCTGGTCTAATTGCTCCATCTCCAGCTCCATCTCCGCATCTAGCTTTCGCTGCTCCATCTCCAGCTCCATCACCAGCTCCATATCCAGCTCAGATTTTGCTCCATCTGCTCTAGCTTTCGCTCCATCTACCTCCATCTCCAGTCTAGCTTTCGCTCACCAGCTCCATCTCAGCTCTAGATCTCCATCTCCAATCTCCAGCTCCAGCTCTAGATTTTGCTCCCTCTCCAGCTCCATCTCCAGGTCTAGCTTTTGCTCCATCACCAGCTCCATCTCCGTGTCTAGGTTTTGCTCCATCTCCAGCTCCATCTCCAGGTCCAGCTATTTCTCATCTCCAGGTCCATCCCTGTCTAGCTTTGCTCCATCACCAGCTCCATCACCAGGTCTAGCTTTTGCATCTCCAGCTCCATCCCAGGTCCTAGCATTTGCTCCATCTCCAGGTCATATTGCTCCAGCTCCATCTCCGGGTCTATATTTTGCTCCATCTCCAGCTCCTTCTCCCATGTCCTGCTTTCGCTCCATCTCCTCCGTCTCCAGGTCTAGCTTTCTCCTTCTCAGCTCCATCTCCAGCTCCATCTCCAGCTCCGTCTCCAAGTCTAGCTTTTGCTCCATCTCCAGCTCCATCTCCAGGTCTAGCTTTGCTCCATATCTCCAGCTCCTCTCCATCTATCTTTTGCTCATCTCCAGCTCCATCGCAAGGTCTACCTTTCGACTCCATCTCCATCTCCATCGCCAGGTCTTGCTTTTGCTCCATCTCAGCTCCATCGACAGGTCTTGCTTTTGCTCCACCTCCAGCTCCATCGCCAGGTATTGCTTTTGCTCCATATCCAGCTCCATCGCCAGGTCGCTTTTGCTCCATCTCCAGCTCCATCTCCAGGTCTAGCTCTCGCTCCATCTCCAGCTCCATCTCCAGGTCTAGTTCTTTCCATCTCCAGCTCCATCTCCAGCTCTATCTCTCGCTCAATCTCTAGCTCCATCTCCCGGTCTAGCTCTCGCTCCATCTCCAGCTCAATCTCCAGGTCTCGATCTCGCTCCATCTCCAGCTCCATCTCCAGATCTAGCTCTCGCTCCATCTCCATCTATAGCTATTGCTCCATCTCCAGCTGCATCTCCAGGTCTAGCTTTTGCTCCATCTCCAGCTCCATCTCCAGGTCTAGCTTTCGCTCCATCTCCAGCTCCATCTCCAGCTCTAGCTTTCGCTCCATCACCAGCTCCATCACCAGCTCCATCTCCAGCTCTAGATTTTGCTCCATCTCCAGCTAGCTTTCGCTCCATCTCCAGCTCCATCTCCAGCTGTAGCTTTTGCTCCATCTCCAGCTCCATCTCCAGGTCTAGCTTTTGCTCCATTACCAGCTCCATCTCCGGGTATTGCTTTTGCTCCATCTGCAGCCCCATCTCCAGGTCAAGCTTTTGCTCCATCTCCAGCTCCATCTCCAGGTCTAGCTTTTGCTCCAGCACCAACTCCGTGTCTAGCTTTTGCTCCATCTCCAGCTCCTTTGCCATGTCTACCTTTCGCTCCATCTCCAGCTCCATCGCCCGGTGTTGCTTTTGCTCCATCTCCAGTTCCATCGACAGATCTAGCTTTACCTCCGTCTCCTGCTCTCGCAGGTCCCGTTTTTGCTCCATCTCCAGCTCCATCGCCATGTCTCGCTTTTGCTCCATCTCCAGTTCCATCTCCATGTCTAGCTCTCGCTCCATCTCCATCTCCATCTCCAGGTCTAGCTCTCGTTCCATCTCCAGCTCCATCTCCAGGTTTATCTCTCGCTCCATCTCCAGCTCCATCTCCCGGTCTATCTCTCGCTCCATCTCCAGCTCCATCTCCCGGTCTAGCTCTCGCTCCATCTCCAGCTCCATCTCCAGGTCTAGATCTCGCTCCATCTCTAGCTCCATCTCCAGATCTAGCTCTCGCTCCATCTCCAGCTCCATCTCCCGGTCTATCTCTCGTTCCATCTCCAGCTCCATCTACAGGTCTAGCTCCCGCTCCATCTCCAGCTCCATCTACAGGTCTAGCAATTGCTCCATCTCCAGCTCCATCTCCAGGTCTAGCTTTTGCTCCATCTCCAGCTCCATCTCCATGTCTAGCGTTTGCTCCATCTCCAGCACCATCTCCAGGTCTAGCTTTTGCTCCATCTCCAGCTCCATCTACAGTTCTAGCTTTTGCTCCATCTCCAGCTCCATCTCCATGTCTAGCGTTTGCTCCATCTCCAGCACCATCTCCAGGTCTAGCTTTTGCGCCATCTCCAGCTCCATCTCCAGGTCTACCTTTTGCTCCATCTCGAGCACCATCGCCAGGTCTACCTTTTACTCCTTCTCCAGCTCCATCGCCAGGTCTACCTTCTGCTCCATCTCCAGCTCCATCGCCAGGTCTTGCTTATGCTCCATCTCCAGCTCCATCGACAGGTCTAGCTTTAGCTCCAACTCCAGCTCCATCGCCAAGTCTCGCTTTTGCTCCATCTCCAGCTCCATCTCCAGGTCTAGCTCTCGCTCCTTCTCCAGCTCCATCTCCAGGTCTATCTCTCGTTCCATCTCCAGCTCCATCTCCATGTCTACCTCTCGCTCCATCTCCAGCTCCAACTCCCGGTCTATCTCTCGCTCCATCTCCAGCTCCATCACCCCTCTAGCACTCGCTCCATCTCCAGCTCCATCTCCAAGTCTAGATCACGCTCCATCTCCAGCTCCATCTCCAGGTCTAGCTCTCGCTCCATCTCCAGCTCCGTCTCCAAGACTAGCTTTTGCTCCATCTCCAGCTCCATCTCCAGGTCTAGCTTTTGCTCCATCTCCAGCTCCATCTCCAGGTCTATCTTTTGCTCCATCTCCAGCTCCATCGCCAGGTCTATCTTTTGCTCCATCTCCAGCTCCATCTCCAGCTCCATCGCCAGGTCTACCTTTTGCTCCATCTCCAGCTCCATCGCCAGGTCTTGCTTTTGCTCCATCTCCCAGCTCCATCTCACAGGCCGGAGTCTATATTTTTGCTCCAATCTCCAGATCCTCTTAAGGTCTAGCTTTTGCTCCATCTCCAGCTCCATCTCCCGGGTCTATATTTTGCTCCATCTCCAGCTCCTTCTCCATGTCCTGCTTTTGCTCCATCTCCAGCTCCGTCTCCAGGTCTAGCTTTTGCTCCATCTCCAGCACCATCTCCAGGTCTAGCTTTTGCTCCATCTCCAGCTCCATCACCGGGTCTTGCTTTTGCTCCATCTCCAGCTCCATCTCCAGGTCTAACTATTGCTCCATCTCCAGCTCCATCACCAGGTCTAGCCTTTGCTCCATCACCAGCCCCATCTCCAGGTCTAGCTTTTGCTCCATCTCCAGCTCCATCTCTGGGTCTAGCTATTGCTCCATCTCCAGCTCCATCTCCAGCTCTAGCTTTCGCTCTATCTACAGCTCCATCTCCAGCTCCTGCTTTCGCTCCATCACCAGCTCCATCTCCAGCTCCAGATTTTGCTCCATCTCCAGCTCTAGCTTTCGCTCCATCTACAGCTCCATCTCCAGCTCTAGCTTTCGCCCCGTCACCAGCTCCATCTCGAGCTCTAGATTTTGCTCCATCTCCAGCTAGCTTTCGCTCCATCTCCAGCTCCATCTCCAACTCTAGATTTTGCTCCATCTCCAGCTCCATCTCCAGGTCTAGCTTTTGCTCCATCACCAGCTCCATCTCCGGGTCTAGGTTTTGCTCCATCTCCAGCTCCATCTCCTGGTCCAGCTATTTCTCCATCTCCAGGTCCATCTCCATGTCTAGCTTTTGCTCCATCACCAGCTCCATCTCCAGGTCTAGCTTTTGCTCCATCTCCAGCTCCATCTCCAGGTCTAGCTTTTGCTCCATCTCCAGCTCCATCACCGGGTCTTGCTTTTGCTCCATCTCCAGCTCCATCTCCAGGTCTAGCTTTTGCTCCATCTCCAGATCCATCTTAAGGTCTAGCTTTTGCTCCATCTCCAGCTCCATCTCCGGGTCTATATTTTGCTCCATCTCCAGCTCCTTCTCCATGTCCTGCTTTTGCTCCATCTCCAGCTCCGTCTCCAGGTCTAGCTTTTGCTCCTTCTCCAGCACCATCTCCAGGTCTAGCTTTTGCTCCATCTCCAGCCCGTCCCCCGTTCCAAGGTCTAGCTTTTGCTCCATCTCCAGCTCCATCTCCAGGTCTAGCTTTTGCTCCATCTCCAGCTCCATCTCCAGGTCTATCTTTTGCTCCATCTCCAGCTCCATCGCAAGGTCTACCTTTCGCTCCATCTCCATCTCCATCGCCAGGTCTACCTTTTGCTCCATCTCCAGCTCCATCGACAGGTCTTGCTTTTGCTCCACCTCCAGCTCCATCGCCAGGTATTGCTTTTGCTCCATATCCACCTCCATCGCCGCCAGGTCGCTTTTGCTCCATCTCCAGCTCCATCTCCAGGTCTAGCTCTCGCTCCATCTCCAGCTCCATCTCCAGGTCTAGTTCGCTTTCCATCTCCAGCTCCATCTCCAGCTCTATCTCTCGCTCAATCTCTAGCTCCATCTCCCGGTCTAGCTCTCGCTCCATCTCCAGCTCAATCTCCAGGTCTCGATCTCGCTCCATCTCCAGCTCCATCTCCAGATCTAGCTCTCGCTCCATCTCCATCTATAGCTATTGCTCCATCTCCAGCTGCATCTCCAGGTCTAGCTTTTGCTCCATCTCCAGCTCCATCTCCAGGTCTAGCTTTCGCTCCATCTCCAGCTCCATCTCCAGCTCTAGCTTCGCACATCTCCAGGTCGCTCCATCACCAGCTCCATCACCAGCTCCACCCCATCCTCCAGCTCTAGGATTTTTTGCTCCATCTCAGCTCTCATAGCTTAGCTTTTGCTCCATCTCCAGTGCTCCATCTCCAGCTGTAGCTTTTGCTCCATCTCCAGCTCCATCTCCGGTAGGTCTAGCTTTTGCTCCATCCAATTACAGCTCCATCCTCCCGGGTATTGCTTTTTGCTCCATCTGCAGGCTCCATCTCCAGTTCAGCTTTTGAGCTTCCGCTCCAGCACCAACGCCGTCTTCCAGCTTTTGCTCCATCTCCAGTTCTAGCTTTTGCTCCGTCTCCAGCATCCAACTCCATCGCCCGGTGTCTAGCTTTTGCTCCATCTCCAGGCTCCTTTGCCATGTCTACCTTTCGCTCCATCTCCTAGCTCCATCGCCCGGTGTGTTGCCCGTTTTGCTCCATCTCCAGTTCCATCGACAGACTCTAGCTTTACTCTCCATCTCCTGCTCCATCGCCCGGTCCCGTTTTTGCTCCATCTCCAGGTTCTCCAATCGCCCATGTCTCCTAGCTTTTGCTCCATCTCCAGTCTCCATCTCCATGTCTAGCTCTCGGCTCCATCGCCCATCCTCCATCTCCAAGTCTAGCTTTGCTCCATCTCTAGCACCATCCTCCATGGTCTAGCGTTTGCTCCATCTCCTTGCCTCCAACCATCTACAGGTCTAGCTTTTGCTTCCATCATCCAGCTCCATCTACAGTGACTACGAGCTTTTGCTCCATCTCCAGCTCCATCTCCATGTCTAGCGTTTGCGCCATCTCCAGCTCCCAACTCCAGGTCTAGCTCGTTTGCGGCCATCTCCAGCTCATCCCTGGTGTCTACCTTTTGCTCCATCTCGAGCACCATCGCCAGGTCTACCTTTTACTCCTTCTCCAGCTCCATCGCCAGGTCTACCTTCTGCTCCATCTCCAGCTCCATCGCCAGGTCTTGCTTTTGCTCCATTCTCCAGCTCCCATCGGACAGGTCTAGCGTTAGCTCCAACTCCAGCTCCATCGCCAAGTCTCCTCTTTTTGCTCCATCTCCAGCTCCATCTCCAGGTCTAGCTCTCGTCTTTCTCCAGCTCCATATCCGGTCTTTAATCTCTCGTTCCATCTCCAGCTCCATCACTCCATGTCTACATCTCGCCTCCATCTCCAGATTCAAACTCACGGTCTCTCTCTCGGCTCCATCTCCAGGCTCCCATCACCCCTTAGCACTCGCTCCATCACTCCCAGCTCCATCTCCAGTCTAGATCACGCTCCATCTCCAGCTCCATCTCCAGGTCTAGCTCTCGCTCCATCTCCAGCTCCGTCTCCAAGACTAGCTTTTGCTCCATCTCCAGCTCCATTTCCAGGTCTTGCTTTTGCTCAATTCTCCAGCTCATATACAGCGTCTAATCTTTGCTCCATCTCCAGCTCCATCAGCCAGGTCTATCTTTTGCTCCATCTCCAGCTCCATCCTCCAGCTCCATCGCCAGGTCTACCTTTTGCTCCATCTCCAGCTCCATCGCCAGGTCTTGCTTTTGCTCCATCCCAGCTCCATCGCCGAGTCTATATTTTGCTCCCATCTCCAGATCCATCTTAAGGTTTAGCTTTTGGCTCCACTCTCCAGCTCCATTCCGGGTTCTATATTTTGCTCAATATCCAGCTCCTTCTCCATGTCCTGCTTTTGCTCCATCTCCAGCTCCGTCTCCGGTCTAGCTTTTTGCTCCTTCTCCAGCACCATCTCCAGGTCTAGCTTTTGTCCATCTCCAGCTCCGTCTCCAAGTCTAGCTTTATGCTCCATCTCCAGCTCCATCCCTCCAGGTCTAGCTTTTGCTCCATCTCCAGCTCCATTCAGGTCTATCTTTTTGCTCATCTCCAGCTCCATCGACAGGTCTACCATTTCGCTCCATCTCCATCTCCATCGCCAGGTCTACCTTATTGCTCCATCTCAGCTCCATCGACAGGTCTTGCTTTTGCTCCACCTCCAGCTCCATCGGCCAGGTATTGCTTTTGCTCATATCCAGCTCCATCGCCAGGCGCTTTTGCTCAATTCCAGTCCATCTCCAACGTCTAGCTTCGCTCCATCTCCACTCCATCTCCAGGTCTAGTTCGCTTTCAT
>JAVHYY010000645.1:0-65133 GCA_035221665.1 Okamejei kenojei
TTCCTCCACGTGTTTGCTGTTGTCACCCACATGGCTGGTGGCAAATCTGCAAAACGGGACTTCTTATGGCTTAGTTTCAACAATGGCGTTCTTCTTGCCATTCTTCCTAAAAGGCCCGATTTGTGTGAGTGCACGACTAATAGCTGTCTGTGGACAGATTCTCACTGAGCGTGGATCTCTGCAGTCCTCCCAGGAATTACCATGGGCCTCTGGCTGCTTCTCTGATCAATGCTCTCCTTGCCGGCTGTCAGTTTAGGGTGGACGGCCATGTCTTGGTAGGTTTGCAGTTGTGCATACTTTTCCATTTTCGGATGATGGATTGAAACAGTGCTCCATGAGATGTTCAAGCTTGGGATATTTTTTTATAACCTAACCTGCTTTTAAACTTTTTCACAATTTATCCTGAACTGTTGGTGTGTTCCTCGGGCTTTGTGATGTGTTTGTTCACTAATGTTCTCTAACAAAACCTCTGAGGCCTTACAGTACAGCTGTATGTATATGCGCTTAGATTACACACAAGTGGACTCTATTTATAATTAGGTGACTATGAAGGCAATTGGATGCACTGGAATTTTATTTTAGGGGTTATCAGAGTAAAGGGGGCTGAATACTTTTGCACGCCACACTTTTCAGTTTTTTATTTGTATAAAAAAAGTCGAAAAACCATGTATCATTTTATTTCCACTTCACAATTATGCACCACTTTGTGTTGTCTATCACATAAAATCCCAATAAATGCATTACGTTTGTGGTTGTTAATGTGAAAAAATGTGGGAAAGTTCAAGGGAGTCGAAGGGTATGATACTTTTGCAAGCCACTGTATGGGTCCCAGCACCGAGCCTTGCAGTACCCCACTAGTCACTGCCTGCATTCTGAAAGGGACACTTTTATTCCTACTCTTTGAATCCTGTCTGCAAAACACTTTCCTATCCATGTCAACACTCTACCCCCAATACCATGTGCCTAATTTTGCCCATAATTTCCTATGTGGGACCTTATCAAAATGGTACTTTCTGAAAGTCCAGGTACACTCCATCCACTGGCTCTCCCTTGTCATTTGCCTATTTACTTCAAAAAAATTTCCAGAAGATAAGTCGATAGCAACATTTTGAGTTTGGACCCTTATTCAGACTGATTGGGTGAGGGTGGGGGAGGAAGGCTGGAAAAGATAATGTGATCGGGACTGGACAATGCTGTCACGTGATAGGCGGGCAAAATATGCTGGAAGTAACAATTTAGTTAGATGTAATAATCTCTTGCCCTGAGTGGGGGAGATCGAGGATTCAGAGGAATGGGTTCAAGGTGAAGGGGAAAAGATTTAATAGGAATCATGAGGGGTAGGGAGTAACTTATTTCATCAGACGGTGGTGGTGTATGGGCAAGTTGGCCAGAGGACGTAGTTGTGGCAGGGGACTATTCTAAAATTTAAAAACAGTTGGACAGTACATGGATCGGAAAAGTTTGCGAGGGATATGGACCAACGCAGGCCATGGTGGGACTAAGTAGCTGGTAACATGTAGATAGGGTGTGGGCCCAAGTTGGCCAAAAGGGCCTGTTTCCATACTGTATGACTCAAACATGAAGGTAGTGCTGCGTAACTCAGTGGGGTCAGGCCTAGCATTTGTTGGAGAAATAAGATAGATGAATTCACAGAGTGTGGGTTAACTCAGTGGGTTCAGGCAACATCTTTGAGGAGAACGTGGATAGGTGACATTTTGGGTCGTGACCCTTCTTAGGACACACACGATGTTAACAGATGAGGGGTGAGGGTGATCGGCAGGTGAGTGGAGTGTAGTAAGTGACAGAGGTGAGAAAAATAAGGAGATTTAAAAAGGGTGTGAGATAAGGAGAGAGGAATGTACATGTGCAGCTTTAAGAGACATTGGTCAGGTAGCACTTTGGAGTTATTGCATTTACAGTTCTTGTCACTCCATTACAGGACTGATGTGGAGGCTGAGGGGATGGTGCAAGGATGGTTAACCTGAATGGTTTAAAACCAAGGAACTGCAGATGCTTGTTTACAAAAAAGAACACATAAATGCTGGAGTAACTCAGCGGGAACAGGCAGCATTCTCGGGGGAGAAGGAATGGGTGATTTTCCGCCGGTGGAGACTGAAAGAAGGGTATCGACCGAAACGTGACCCATTCCAGATTTTGTGCTCTACTAATACAAACGCCTATCCACGTTCGCACAGTTTGCCAGCGTCTAGGAGGAGCGGGCATTAGGCTTGTACAGAGCGGGCAGGTGAAGGGGCACTGGGCCAGTTGTGAACTTGCTGGTGGCTCCAGCAGATGGTGAAGGCGGGTGAAGTCCTTACCACCAGGGACATCAAACATGAAAGTTAGCATGATAGGTACAGCAGGCTGTGAAGAAAGCATAGAGAGATTGTATTGGCCATTCATAAGAGGAGTTGTGTATAGGAGACAAGAGGTCCGCTACATTCTGCAGTTGTACAGGAAACTGGTGAGACACACCTGGAGTATTGGGGGTGTGCAAGTTGTGGTCTCCAAATTTGAGGGAGGACATTCTTGCTATTGTGGAAGTGCAGCATAGGTTCTCAAAGTTAATTCCCGGGATAGCGGGACTGTCATATGTTGAAAAGAATGGAACGAATGGACTGTATACACTGGAGTTCAGAAAGATGAGAGGGAATTCTTATTGAAATATAAGATTATAAGGGGTCGATTGGACACGCTAGATGCTGGAAAACATGTTCCCGATGTTGGGGGAAGTCCAGAACCAGAGGCCACGGTTTAAGAACAAAGGGGTAGGCCATTTAGAATGATGAGGAGGAAATACTTGTTCACCACAAGTGAGTTGTGAATTTGTGGAATTCTCTGCCTCAGAAGGCAGTTGAGGCCAATTCTCTGGATGCTTTCAAAATAAATAGTTAGATAGAGCACTTAAATATAGCGAGTGAGGGGATACAGTGGCTTGCAAAAGTGGCTCATACCCCTTGAACTTTTCACATTTGGTCAGTTTACAACCACAAACGTAAATTTATTTTATTGGGATTTTATGTGATAGGACCAACACAAAGTGGTGCATAATTGTGAAGTGGAAGGAAAATTGATACATGGTTTCCAAATTTTTATTACAAATAAAAAACTGAAAAGTGTGGCTTGCAAAAGTATTCAGCCCCTGAGTCAATACTTTGTAGAAACCACCTTTTGCTGCAATTACAGCTGCAAGGCATCTGGGGCATGTCTCTACAAGCTTTTAGCACATCTAGAGACTGAAATATTTGCCCATTCTTCTTTACAAAATAGCTCAAGCTCAGTCAGATTGGATAGAGAGTGTCTGTGAACAGCAATTTTCAAGTCTTGCCAGAGATTCTAAATTGGATTTAAGTCTGGACTTTGACTGGGCCATTCTAACACATGAATAAGCTTTGATCTAAACCATTCCATTGTAGTCTGGCTGTATGATTAGGGTTGTTGTCCTGCTGGAAGGTGAACCTCCGCCCCAGTCTCAAGTCTTTTGCAGACTCCAACAGGTTATCCCTGACCTGTTGGTGTGTTTCTTGGGCTTACAACGCTGTTTGTTCACTAATGTTCTCTAACAAACCTCTGAGTCCATCACAGAACAGCTGTATTTATACTGCGATTAGATTACACACAAGTGGACTCTATTTACTAATTAGGTGACTTCTGAAGGCAAATTGGTTGCACTGGATTTTTATTTAGGGGTATCAGAGTAAAGGGGGCTGAATACTTTTGCATGCCACACTTTTCAGTGTTTTATTTGTAAAACAAATTGAAAACCATGTATAATTTTCCTTCCACTTCACAATTATGCAGCACTTTGTTTTGGTCTTCCACATAAAATCCCAATAAAATAGATTTACGTTTGTGGTCGTAACGTGACAAAATGTGGAAAAGTTCAAGGGGTATGAAAAAACTTTTGCAACGCCACTGTATAGTGGGAGGGCAGGAATGGGATACTGATTGTGAATGATCAGCCATGATCCCAGTGAATGGCGGCCACTGGATCCAAGGGCTGAATGGCCACCTGGAACGGGCAGGGGAAGGGACGCTCACCACCGATGCTGCCACAGGCTGGACATGTGGGTGAAACCCTCGCCACACTCAGTACACACAAAGGGTCACTCGGTGTGCATCCGCTGGTGTTCCCACAGTCCCGTGCGCACTTGAAACGCTTGCGCAGAGTGGGAGCAGGTGAAGAGGCGCTCGCCGGTGTGGGTGCGCAGTCTCCCTCTCTCTCTCTCTCTCACACACACGCTCTCTCTCTGCCCACAGCACCCGCTCTTGATCTTACACCATGTATTGTGCTTTTGTAAGTAATTACTGTGCATTTGTATGTAATGTATTGTGCTTTTGTTATAATTTATTGTGGGGAGGCAAGCTCAGCCTTCCAAGCATCAATCCCAGCTCAGCTTATTTCATCGGAAAGACATTTATTTCATTGGAATACAACTTTGGGCTTCCAGCGGGTTAACGAGCTAAAGTCCTTGTTTTTTACCGCAGCCGGAGTATTGCGGACGTCCACGGGCAGAGAACGAGATCCCACCTTTCAGAGTTGAGGGGGAAATGGCCGGTGGACAGGAAAGCGGTGATCCCGGATTATCCTGATGCCTTTCACCAGCGAGGAAGAAGACAGCGTAATAACGAAGAGATGGGCCACGAGGGGGGGGCTGTCGATGACTGATCGGCTTCGGACTTGCATCCCATCCAAAGTATGGAACCGTATTCTCGACAGGGCCAAGGAGGGCTTATATTAGGAACACCTCCATCCGTTTGGACGAGGGAATTAAATGCAACATCTCGAAGTTTGCGGATGACACGAAGCTGGGGGGCAGTGTTAGCTGTGAGGAGGATGCTAGGAGGCTGCAAGATGACTTGGATAGGCTGGGTGAGTGGGCAAATGCATGGCAGATGCAGTATAATGTGGATAAATGTGAGGTTATCCACTTTGGTGGCAAAAAACAGGAAGGTTAGACTATTATTTGAATGGTGACCGATTAGGAAAAGGGGAGATGCAGCGAGACCTGGGTGTCATGGGTACACCAGTCATTGAAAGTAGGTATGCAGGTGCAGCAGTCTGTGAAGAAAGTGAATGGTATGTTGGCATTCATAGCAAAAAGGATTTGAGTACAAGAGCAGGGAGGTTCTACTGCAGTTGTATAGGGTTTTGGTGAGGCCACACCTGGAGTATTGCGTACAGTTTTGGTCTCCTAATGTGAGGAAAGACATTCTTGCCATAGAGGGAGTACAGAGAAGGTTCACCAGACTAATTCCTGGGATGGCACGACTTCCATATGAAGAAAGACTGGATAGACTCGACTTGTACTCGCTGGAATTTAGATGATTGAGTGGTGATCTCATAGAGATTACAAAATTCTTAAGGGGTTGGACATTGTTAGATGCAGGAAGATTGTTCCCGATGTTGGGGAAGTCCAGGACAAGGGGTCACAGTTTAAGGATAAGGGGGAAGTCTTTTAGGACCGAGATGAGAAAATCATTTTTCACACAGAGTGGTGAATCTGTGGAATTCTCTGCCACAGAAGGTAGTTGAGGCCAGTTCGTTGGCCATATTTAAGAGGGAGTTGGATGTGGCCCTTGTGGCTGAAGGGATCAGGGGGTATGGAGAGAAGGCAGGTACAGGATATTGAGTTGGATGATCAGCCATTATCATATTGAATGGCGGTGCAGGCTCGATGGGCCGAATGGCCTGCTCCTGCACCTTAATTTCTATGTTTCTATGTTTCCCACCACAGATGGCTGACCTGCTGAGTTCTACCGGCCCTTTGGAGGGGAATGGGCAGGCACGTGTCAGGTCTGGATCCTTCTTTGGGCTGATGGGAGTCAGGGGAGAAAGCTGGAAAAAAGACATGGGGTCGGGACAGACTCCAGGACTGGGGGGGTGGGGGAGGGGGGAGAAAGACTCTCCATAATTTGGAAAATTCAATGTTCATGTTATTGGACTTTAAGCTGTGAGCTTCTGTTCCTCCAGTTTCTGTGTCACCTAACTCTGGCAACAGAGGAGGCCCAGGACAGAAAGATCAGTGTGGGAGTTAAAATGGTTGACAACCAGGAGATGCAGCAGGCCTTGGCGGACTGAGCGCAAGTGTTAGGGTGAAATGTACGTCCAGTCTAGATACTAGGAACAAGATACTGGTTTACAAAAAGAGACACATTCTCCTGGAGTAACTTGCACCTCTGGGGGCACGGACAGGCAACATTCTAGGTCAGGACCTTCTTCAGACTGCTTGGTGTGGGGGGTGGAGAAAGTTGGAAAGGAGAGGTGGGAGTGGTCGCCTTAGATTCACTTCCCTCTGCAGATACGGCCAAACCCACTGAGTTCCTCCATCGTTTTAGAGGGAATGAACAGACGACGTTACGACTCTGAGCCCTTCTTCAGACTGATTGGAGAGGGTGGGGGGAGGAAGCTGGAAAAGAGAGATGGTGGCTGAATAAAACCTGGCAAGTGATCGGTGGACACAAAATTCTGGAGTAACTCAGCGGGGCAGGCAGCATCTCTAGAGCGATGGAATGGGGTGACATTTCAGGTTGAGACCCTTCGTCACAAGTGATAGGTGGATATAGGTGAAGGAGTAAACTACAGATGCTGGAATCTTGCATTGAACACAATTTAGTTAGATGCACAGAATCTGTTACCAGAGTGTGGGAATAGAGGACAGAGGACATGGGTTCAAGGTGAAGGGGAAAAGATTTAATAGGAATCGGAGGATTACATTTTACACACAAAGGGTGGTGGGTGTATGGAACAAGCTGCCAGAGGAGGTGGTTGAGGCTGATACTATCCCTACATTTAAGAAACAGTTAGACAGGTGCATGGATAGTAAAAGTTTGGAAGGATATGGACCAAACGCAGGCAGGTGGGACTAGTGCATCTGCGACATGTTGGTAGGTGTGGCCAGTTGGGCCGAAGGGCCTGTATCCACGCCAAAGATCCTATAGCGAGCAAGATAGCCCACTCGACGAAAAAGACGTAGTAGGGTCATGGGCAGATTCATGGGTAATCTCCGGCCCCATTTCCGTAACCAGCTTCCGTTTTCGCACTCCTATCTTTGCTTTCATATTGCTATTATTTTACCAAATACCACAGTTGTGAACAGTGTGATCAATTGAATTACAGAGTGCAAATGTAATACAAACACAGCTCATGAGCCATTTAAAAATAAATATATATATATATATTTTTTTTAATTAGAATTATAATTCATTGACATTAATCATTGACAAAAAAATCAGAATTATGAATTAACAGAATTATGCATAATAGGTCTAACACTATATCACACACACAAACTGTTCCCCCGCAAGGCTGATTACACTGCGAGAGGGATTTAGAAACTTGGGTCAGGTTCGGGTTACGAAAATGGCCGAAGAAAGAAAAGGCTGACGTTCCGCTCCGTAACGTACTGCACGTCAGCCCATTGATTTTAGCAGGGGTGTACTATCTTGCTCGTTATAGGATCTTTGGTCCACACTGTATGACTCTAACATGAAGTGCTAGAGTAACTCAGCAGGTCAGGCAGCATCTGAGGAGATCATGGACAGGTGACATTTCGGGTTGCTTTAAAAAGAAGGAACTGCAGTTGCTGGTTTACAAAAAAGGACACAAAATGCTGTAGTAACTCGGGCAGGCAGCATCTTGGGCACAAAATGCTGGAGTAACTCAGACAGGCAGCATCTCGGGAGAGAAGGAATGGATGACATTTTGGGTCGAGACTGAAGAGGGTCTCGACCCGAAACGTTACCCAATCCTTCCAGCACTTTGCGTCTACCTAAACAGTGCCTATCCACGTCACGGTATGCCAGCAGGCTGGAGGAGCGGGCAAAGGCCTTGCCACAGAGCGGGCAAGTGAAGGGGCACTGGCCGGTGTGGACTCGCCGGTGCTCCAGCAGGTGGTCAAGGCGGGTGAAGCCCTCACCACAGGACAGGGAATCTTTTGAGGATGTAACTAGGAAAATGGACAAGGGAGAGCCAGTGGATGTAGCCATTATTATCTAATAGCGTCAAGTTGGAAAAAAGGGAAGTACAACGGGATCCGTGTTCATCAGTCACTGAAAGTAAGCATGCATGTACAGTAGGCAGTGAAGGAAAGCGAATGGCCTGTTGGCCTTCATAACAAGATGAGTTGTGCACAGGAGCAAAACAGTCCTTCTGCAGTTGTACAGGGCCCTAGTAAGACCACACCTGGAGTATTCTGTGTGGTTTTGGTCTCCAAATTTGAGGAAGGACATTCTTGCTATTGAGGGAGTACAGCCTCTTGGTTCACACAGATTAACTCCCGGGATGGCGGGACTGTCAAATGCTGAGAAGAGACGTGATCTTATTGAAACATGTAAGATTATTAAGGGTTTGGACACGCTAGAGGCAGGAAACCTACCAATGTTCCCGATGTTCGTGGAGTCCAGAACCAGAGCCACAGTTTAAGAATAAGGAGTAAGCCATTTAGAATGGAGATGACGAAATACTTTTCACACTCACATGTGAGTCTGTGGAATTCTGTGCCTCAGAAGGCAGCGGAGGCCAATTCTCTGGATGCTTTAAAAAGAGAGTTAGATAGAGCTCTTAAAGATAGCGGAGTCAGGAGATATGGTGAGAGGGCAGGAAAGGGGTACTGATTGTGCCATGATCAAAGTAAATGGCAGCGCTGGCTCGAAGGGCTGAACAGCCTCCTGCACCTATTATCTATTGACGGGCAGGGTAAGGGACGCTCACTGCCAGTGCTGCCACAGGCTGGACATGCGGGTGAAACCCTTGCCACTCAGTGCACTCAAAGGGTCTCTCTGGTGTGTATGCGCACTCCCGCAGCCCATATGCTCTCTTGAAACGCTCACCGCAGTGGGAGCAGCCGCTTGCAGGTGTGAGCCCACCGGTGCTGCCGCAACCCCCCCCCCCCCCCCCCCCGCGAGGTGTCAAACGACTCACGGCAGTCGTAGGGCTGGCCACTGGTGAGACAGGGCGTAGGAGGCCATGGCAAAGTGCTCTCCGGGCTGGGGAAGGGACAATCGCCGGCACGCACCCGCTGGTGGTACAGCAAGTTGCTGGACTGGGTGAAGCCCTTGCAGCACTGGGCGCAGGTGAAGGGGCGCTCGCTGGTGTGGGTGTGCTGGTGTTTCAGCAGGTTGCTGGATCAGGTGAAGTTCTTGCCGCAGTCACTGCAATTGCAGGCCCCACTCCCTGGTGTGCAGGCGCCTGTGCACCTTCAGTTGCGTGCACGACTTGAAGCCTTTGCCGCAGTCGGAGCAGGTGAAGGGCCGTTTACCGCTGTGCACCCGACGGTGCTCCCACAGCACCGACAACTGGGCAAAGCTTTTGAAGCAGGTGGAGCAGCCATAGGGCTACTCGCCCGTGTGCACCCGCCGGTGCACCTGCAACCCTGACAACTGGGCAAAGCTCTTTCCGCAGGTGGAGCAACCATAGGGCTTCTCGCCTGTGTGCACTCGCTGGTGTATCTTCAGTTCCCGCGCCGTCTTGAAGCTTTTGCCGCAGTCGGAGCATTCAAAGGGGCGTTCTCCCGTGTGTACCCGCCGGTGCCCCTGCAGCCCCGACGATTGCGTAAAGGTCTTGCCGCAGTCGGGGCAGTTAAAGGGGCGTTCTCCAGTGTGCACCCGCCGGTGCACCTGCAGCCCCGATAACTTGGTAAAGCTCTTCCCGCAGTCGGGGCAGTCAAAGGGGCGTTCTCCCGTGTGCACCCACTGGTGCACCTGCAGCCCCGACAAATGGGTAAAGCTCTTGCTGCAGTTGGGGCAACCATAGGGCTTCTCGCCCTTGTGCATGCGCTGGTGCCCCTGCAGCGCCGACAAATGGGTAAAGCTCTTGCCGCAGGTGGAGCAACCATAGGGCTTCTCGCCCGTGTGCAGGCGCTGGTGCCCCTGCAGCCCCGACCAACCGGTAAACCTCTTGCCGCAGGTGGAGCAGCCATAGGGTTTCTCGCCTGTGTGCACCCGCCGGTGTATCAGCAGTTCCCGCGCAGTCTTGAAGCTCTTGCCGCAGTCAGAGCATTCAAAGGGGCGTTCTCCCGTGTGCACCCGCTGGTGCACCTGCAGCCCCGACAATTGGGTAAAGGTCTTGCCGCAGTCGGAGCAGTCAAAGGGACGTTCTCCTGTGTGCACCCGGCGGTGATTGTCCAGTAGGCTCGGGTACTGCCAGGTCTTGCCACACACGTCGCACTCATAATGCTTCTCCTTGTGCCCCGTCATGTGGTCCTCCACTGCAGCTCAGCCCCTTGAAGCTCAGCCTGCACACCGATCAGATGGGAAAGGGGGAGGCTCACCGGCACCCTGGCCACCCACGTCCTCTTCTCTCTGTCCACAGTAATGGCTCCTAAACCCTGCAGGAGGGGAACACAGAGGGTCAATAAGCTGGCAAAGGAGGGGACCATGGGGGGGGAGCGGGGAAAGGAGGTGGAGGGTAGGGGGAGGAGGATGTGAATGGGGAGATACGAGGGGGGAAGGAGGAGAGAGGTGGTGAGGAGGCAAGGGGGGCGAATTGGGGAAGGGGGGTCAAGGATGGTGGAAGTGAGGGGAGGGGGAGAAGGGAGAGAGGTTATGAGGGGAGAGCAGGGGGGGAGAGGGAGTTGAGTGAGGGGAGAGGGGGAGAGGGGGAGAAGGGAGGGGGTGAGAAAGCAAGTGGGAGGGGGGAGCTGCATGACCAGCGCGCTGACGTCACCACCAATCCGAGAGGGACTGCCGGCCACTCACCCTGCCATTGCACTGAGTCACGTGGGGGGCAGCATGCATCATGGGAAGAAGGTCGCAGGGCGCTGTTGAGTTGCTGCTGGACCTTCCCCATCCCCTCCCGGGTGTCCCATCCCTGTCCGGGAGTGTCCAGAGGTGTCTGGGTTGGCACTGACGGGGCGGTGGTGGCACTGGCTCCAGCTCGGCTCTGCCTGTCCCACCGGGTTGGTCGGCAGCCCTGGACTGGTGGGGCGCCGGCCCCGAGAGGTGGTGGCCCTGAAGGGGCTGTTCCTCAAGTTCTGCGTGTCCCACCATCCTGGTGTTTGGACACAAGACAGGGAGTGGGGAGCGCCGATCAGGGAGGGGGGGGGGGTATTTCCCTGTAGGTTTGCTCCTGGGCCTGACCGAGATGCCCATTCGCGGGTACAGGCAACGGGCGTTCGATGGTCACACCAGAGTCGACTGCCTGCCCCTATTCCGGGCCCTACGTCCGTGCTTGCGTGCACATACAGAGGGAACACACGGTGTCCACGGGGATGCTGGAGGCCTTCCGTCAATGCTGGTCGCCATGGGGGCTGGAGAACGAGGGGGAGAGTGGGGAGGGGGGAGAAGTGCGAGAAAGAACGGGCGAGGGGGACGAGAGGCTCGAGAAGCGCGAGAAGTGCGAGAAAGAACTGCAGATGCTGGATAAAATCGAAGGTAGACACAAAATGCTGGAGAAACTCAGCTGGTGAAGCATCATCTATGGAGAGAAGGAATGGGTGATGTTTTGTGCCGAGACCCAAAAGTATGAGGAAGGGTCTCGACCCAAAAGCAGTAGGTCATTCGGCTCTTCAAAATATCGAAGTCGGCAGTGCCACGAAACATAGTTTGTAGCAGATAGAAACTGTCGAGGTTCGTGTTGTGCACTGTTCACGACAATTGGGAGGTTGCACGGCAGTCGGGTCACGACCCGTGACCCATACTGTTGCCATGCTACTCCAACTGGAGTACACGCAATGAACTGCAGGTAAGCACTTACCATTGTTTCCAGTGTAGCGGGCCCGTTAAAAACTGCCAAAATGGTCAATTTTTGCGCTGTAAATAATTATGGGAATCGGGGTTACCATTTACCCTATTGTAGAATTCTAAAAGTGAGGATAAATGATGCTAGAGAGAAGTGGCAGCGGAAGGGACAACAACAGCTAAAGTGGTTGGCGAACATTGGTCGTGCAGATATCAAGATGGAAAATATTGGGAATTAGCGCATTTGCTCACTGCATTTCATCAACAATTGGTGAGAAGGCAGGCACGAGTTATTGATTGGAGACGATTAGCCATGATCACAAATATATGGCGGTGCTGGCTCGAAGAGCCAAATTGCCTCTTCCTGCACTTATTTTCTATGTTTAACAGTAAGGCATTATTTGTGTTTTTTCTTGAATGCTTTGGTATCCAAACAGCTTCAGAAGTGTTAAATCTGGCTTTAAAATTTTAACATCGCCCATGTTTCTCAAATGGGTTTTTACATACAAAAAGAAAAAGCTTCTGAAGCAAAATTTATCATTACAAAAAAATTGCAAACCATATGTGTTTTTTTATTTACATTTCACTCAGATACAAGCCAAAAAATGGCATAATTGTTAGTTGTTAATTGGGCATAATCAACTTCAGCAAATTGACACTATCTTTGAAAGGGAGTGGGTGTTTAAGCTGTCAGGACAGTTTATTATTTGCCAAAATATACATCTCAATAGCACAATGATAGAAAACTTACTTTTCCACACATCACTTGTAAGTCTGGAGATTTTTTTTAATGATGAATTTAGCTTCAGAAGCGTTTTCTTTTTGCATGTAAAAATCTACTTCAGAACCATGGGTGATTTTACAGCCAGATTTAATCACTTCAATCTTAATCCATTCGGCTTTAATCCATTCAATTTACCTAACACCACTTGCCGGCTAACCTGGATTTCACTCAGTTCCCCCATCTCATTTGAGCCCCGGTCCCCTGCTATTTCCGGCAGAGTATTTATGTCTTCCTTTGGTTCTGTATTCACTAGGAAGACATAAATAATCTGCCGGAAAATAGCAGGGGACCGGTGGTCAAATGAGATGGAGGAACTGGGTGAAATCCAGGTTAGCCGGGAAATGGGGTTAGGTAAATTGAATGGATTAAAGGCCGATAAATCCCCAGGGCCAGATAGGTTGCATCCCAGAGTACTTAAGGAAGTAGCCTCAGAAAATAGTGGATGCATTAGTGATAATTTTTTCAAAACTCTTTAGATTCTGGAATAGTTCCTGAGGATTGGAGGGTAGCTAATGTAACCCCACTTTTTAAAAAGGGGAGGGAGAGAGAAAAACGGGGAATTACAGGACCAGTTAGTCTAACATCGATAGTGGGGAAAACCACTAGAGTCAGTTGTTAAAAGATGGATAGCAGCACATTTGGAAAGTGGTGAAATCATTGGACAAAGTCAGCATGGATTTATGAAAGGTAAATCTTGTCTGTTGAATCTTTACAGAATTTTTTGAGGATATAAACTAGTAGAGTGGATAAGGGAGAACCTGTGGATGTGTTATATCTGGACTTTCAGAAGGCTTTCGACAAGGTCCCACATAAGAGATTAGTATACAAACTTAAAGCACATTGTATTGGGGGTTCAGTATTGATGTGGATAGAGAAACTGGCTGGCAGACAGGAAGCAAAGGGTAGGAGTAAACTGGTCATTTTCTGAATGGCAGGCAATGACTAGTGGGGTACCGCAAGGATCAGTGCTGGGACAACCAGCTATTTACAATATATATTAATGATCTGGATGAGGGAATTGTATGCAACATCTCCAAGTTTGCGGATGACATGAAGCTGGGGGGGCAGTGTTAGCTGTGAGGAGGATGCTAGGAGGCTGAAAGGTAACTTGGATAGGTTGGGTGAGTGGGCAAATGCATGGCAGATGCAGTATAATGTGGATAAATGTGAGGTTATTGAATAAAGGCTACTGTAAATTGATAAATGCAGGCTTTGAAGAAAGCGAATGGTATGTTGGCATTCATAGCAAAAGGATTTGAGTACAAGAGCAGGGAGGTTCTACTGCAGTTGTACAGGGTCTTGGTGAGGCCACACCTGGAGGATTGCGTACAATTTTTGGTCTCCTAATGTGAGGAAAGACATTCTTGCCATAGAGGGAGTCCAGAAAAGGTTCACCAGACTGATTCCTGGGATGGCAGGACTTCCATATGAAGAAATACTGGATAGACTTGGCTTGTTACTCGCTGGAATTTGGAAGATTTGAGGGGGGGATCTTATAGCAACTTACAAAATTCGTAAGGGGTTTGACAGTCTAGATGCAGGAAGATTGTTCCAGATGTTGGGGAACTCCTGGAACAAGGGGTCACAGTTTAAGGATAAGGGGGAAGTCTTTTTTGGACCGAGATGAGAAAATAATTTTTTTCACACAGAGAGTCGTGAATCTGTGGAATTCTCTGCCACAGAAGGTAGTTGAGGCCAGTTCGTTGGCTTATTTATGAGGGAGTTAGATGTGGCCCTTGTGGCTAGAGGGATCAGGGGAATGGAGAGAAGGCAGGTACAGGATACTGAGTTGTATGACCAGCCAACCCCCCCCCCACAAGATCATATTGAATGGCAGTGCAGGCTCGAAGGGCCAAATGGCCTACTCCAGCACCTATTTTCTATGTTTCTATGTTTCTGAAAGTTTTAGGTACCAAAGGAATCAAGAAAAAGCACAAATAATGCCTTACTGTTGAAGAAATGCAGTGAGCAAACGCGATAATTCCCAATATCTTCAATCTTTAAATCTGCACGGACGAAGTCCGTCAAGCAACTTTAGCTGTTGTTGTCTCTTCAGCTCTCGCTTCTCTACCATAATTTTCTACTACTTTTCGAATTCTGAAGTAGGATAAATGTCTCTCACTCCCGATTTCCACAATTTATTTACAGCGCAAAAAAATGACCATTCCTGCGTTTTTTAACGGTTTAGCACGCATTTCGTTGTATTAAACAGTATATTCCGGAAGCTGCGTGTAATCCACAGATTGTGCTGGTCCGTGCGTCACGCCCTTTGACCAGATGACCTTACGTGCAACCCCCATAGGTGCAGGAGCAGGCCATTCAGTCCTTCGAGACAGCACGCCATTCACTGTGATCACGGCTGATCATCCACATACAGTACCCCATTCCTGCCTTCCCCCCCCATATCCTTGACTCTGCTATCTTTAAGACCCACTGCTTTCTGAGGCAGAGAATTCCAGATTCACAAACGTCTGGGCTCTGTTCAAAATGGCCCCTTCACCCTTGGTAACTCAAATGTTTCATGTTTTATGTGTCATTCTTAATTGCTGCAGTATATTCATGTTGTTACTTGCGAACGGAGCACCACGGCAAATACCTTGTATGTGTACAAACTTGGCCAATAAACGTGTTTATTCATTATTCACTGTACCAAGGTAGACTGGAAAGGGATGCTAGTAGGAGTCTGAAGAAGGATTTTGGCCCGAAACGTTGCCCATCTCCTTCGCTCCATAGATGCTGCTGCACCCGCTGAGTTTCTCCAGCATTTTGTACACCCTAGCAGGAATGATGGTGGAACAGCAATGGCAGGAATTTCTGGGCATAATCCGGAAGACGCAGGATCATTTCATACCAAAAAGGAAGAGAGAAAAAGGGTAGTTGGAGGCAACTGTGGCTGACAAGAGAAGTTAGGGATAGAAATAAAACTAAAAGAAAAGATGTATAACACAGCAAAGAGTAGCCAGAAGCCAGAGGATTGGGAAACATTCATAGGAAACAGAAGGAAACACAACGGGCAATACGGGCTGGAAAGATGAGCATGAGGGGAAGCTGGCCAGGAATGTAAAGAAGGACAGTAAAAGCTTCTTTAGATTGTTAATGGAAGAAGAGTAGCAAAATCAAGTGTGGGTCCTTGAAGGCAGACACAGAAATGGCAACCAGGAAATGGGGCAGAAGAGTTGAATAGGTACTTGGATCTGTCCATTCACTAAGGATGTGACAAGTTATCTAGACTTTCAGAAAGCCTTTGATAAGGTCCTGTACGGAAGACTTGTGACTAAAATTAGAGCAATGGTATTGGGGGTAGGATGTTGACGGTGGATTAGAAAATTGGTTGACAGACAGAAGCAAAGAGTAGGAGTGAAGGGTCCTTTTTAGAATGGCAGGCAGTGGCGAGTGGAGTGCCGCAAGGCTTGGTGTTGGGGCCGCTACTGTTACCATATATATTAATGAATTTGGAAGAGGGAATTAGAAGCAAGTTTGCGGATGACACAAAGCTGGATGGTAGTGTGAACAGTGAAGAGGATGTTAGGAGGTTGCAGGGTGACCTGGACAGGTTGAATGAGTGGGCAGAAGCGAGGCAGATGCAGTATAATATAGAGAAATGTGAGGTTATCCACTTTGGGGCAAAAAACAAGGGAGCAGATTATTATCGCAACGGAGTTAGGTTAGGTTAGGTATGGGGGCAGGTGCAGCGACACCTGGGCGTAACTTGTACACGGTCAATGAAAGTAGATACAGGCAGGCAGTGAGGAAAGCTCTGGAATCTTGGCCTTCATAACAAGAGGATTTTAATATAGGAGTAGAGAGGTTTCTCTGCAGTTGTATAGGCTCTGGTAAGACCACATCTGGAGTATCGTGTACAGTTTTGGTCTCCTAATTTGAGGAAGGACATCCTTGTGATTGAGGCAGTGCAGCATAGGTTCACAAGATTGATCCCTGGGATGGCGGGACTGTCATATGAGGAAAGATTGAAAAGACTAGGCTTATATTCACTGGAGTTTAGAAGGATGAGGGGGATCTTATAGAAACATATACAATTATAAAAGGACTGGACAAGCTAGATGCAGGAAAAGAGTTCCCAATGTTGGGCGAGTTCAGAAGCCATTTAAGACTGATGTGGGAAAAAAAACTTTTTCACCGAGGGCGAGTTGTGAATTTGTGCAATTCCCTGCCACAGAGGGCAGTGGAGGCCAAATCACTGGATGGATTTAAGAGAGAGTTGGAAAGAGCTCGAGGGCTAGTGGAGTCAAGGGATATGAGGAGAAATGGCAGCACGGGTTATTGATAGCGGACGATCAGCCATGATCACAATGAATGGCGGTGCTGGCTTGAAGGGCCCCGAATGGCCTCCTAATGCACCGATATTTAATAATACCTTAATTGGTGAAGTGACAATTGAATTGAATCTTGAATTTGTCGTCCCCCCTCTTAAAGTAGCGATGTTAGAAAACCTACCTTCAGCGGCGCTGCAGTTCTGCCACTGGCCGTGTGCGCGAGGATTTCCTCGGGCTGCTAGCTGATGAAGACAAATCGCATCGGGCTTCCGTTCCCAGAAAAAAAAGAGAGAGAGAGAGAGAGAGAATCATGTACAAGCTTATCACTGCAATTTGTTGAAGGAAGGATGGTGGCTCCTTCGGACAACATCGCACGCTGCCTTGGCCGTCGCTGTCCAACGCCAAAGTGCCGCCGACACCTCGCCACCCCCTCCCCTCCTCCAGCCAACAGCAAGGTGCGGGCCCGAGCGGTGCAGCTCAAAGATCTATAGGATCTGTTGTGCAGCTGCTTCAGACGGCGGAAGGAGACTCCCTCCCTCGGCGCGCGACGCAGATTGATTTGAAAGTGCTGTTCGCGAAGTTGCAAGCAGCGATCAGAGCGATAGCAGCCGCTGATGGCAAATCCGTCAAAGGAAAGAGAAAACAAGCTTTCAAACAACGCGTCTCACGCCGATGAGGGGAGGAGGAGGGATGGGGGGAGAGAGTGGGAGGTGGAGGCCTCGTTCCCCCGGGCGGGGTGAGGGAGGAGAGGCGGTGGTAGCCGCTGTGTCGCGGCCCGTCATTCACTCCGACCCTTCGTCACCCTGCTCTAGCAAAGACATCTTTGGCTCATAGTATCTTTGCCTTGCAATTAAAGATACTAGAGGAATACAGCCATCAGTTCCTATACTCCAGAGATGCTGCCTGACTGCGGAGTTACTCCAGTTTTTTGCGTCTACCGGTACAAGCCAGTATTTGGGAGCCAAGCTGGGCAAAACTGAGTCGGCGTTTAGGTTGCCCGGGGGCACTTTGGGTGGTCAATGGCACCCAGGCAACCGCTAATTTCGAGCCCTGTAGTGGAGTTGGGGGTCTGTCGGGATGGCATCAAACAGGAAATTAGAAATGCGTGCAACAAGGGTAAAACAGTTATAATGAGTGACTTCAAGTTACATATAGATTGGGTGAATCAAATTGGCAGGGGTGCTAAGGACGAGATTTTCTTAATGTATGCAGGATAGTTTTCTAAAACCAATATGTAGAGGAGACCAACAAGAGAGCAGGCTTTCTAGACTGGGTATTGAGTAATGAGGAAGGGTCAGTTAGTAGTCTTGTTGTGCGTGGGCCCCTTGGGCAAGAGTGACCATTAATATGGTTGTGTTCTTCATTAGGATGGAGATGTGACATAATTAATTCAGAAACAAGGGTTCTGAACTTAAAGAAAGGTAAACTTTTTGAGGTATGAGACATGAATTGACCAAGATGAGATTGGCAATTGATTCTTAAAGGGTTGACGGTGGATGTGCAATGGAAGGCATTTAAAGACTGCATGGATGAACTACAAAAATTGTTCATCCTAGTTTGGCAAAAGAATAAATCAGGGAAGGTAGTGCATCCGTGGATAACAAGGGAAATCAGGGATAAGTATCAAAACAAAAGATGAAGCATACAAATTTGTCAAAGAAAGCAGCCTAGAGCAGAGGACTGGGAGTCCAGCAGAGGAGAAAAAAGGGCTTAATTAGGAAAGGAAAAAGAGATTATGAAAGGAAATTGGCAGGGAACATAAAAACTGACTGCAAAAGTTTTTGTAAGATATGTGAAGAGAAAAAGATTAGTTAAAACAAATATGGGTCCCTTGCAGCAGAAAACGGGTGAATTGATCACGGGGAACAAGGACATGGCAGACCAATTGAATAACTACTTTAGTTCGTCTTCACTAAGGAAGACATAAATAATCTGCCGGAAATAGCAGGGGACCGGGGGTCAAATGAATGGAGGAACTGAGTGAAATCCAGGTTAGTCAGGAAGTGGTGTTAGGTAAATTGAATGAATTAAAGGTGCCGATAAATCCCAGGGCCAGATATGCTGCATCCCAGAGTACTTAAGAAAGAAGCCCCAGAAATAGTGGATGCATTAGTGATAATTTTTCAAAACTCTTTAGATTCTGGAGCAGTTCCTGAGAATTGGAGGGAGCAAATGTAACCCCACTTTTTAAAAAAGGGGGGAAGAGAGAAAACGGAGAATTTACAGCCAGTTAGTCTAACATCGGTAGTGGAGGAAACTGCTAGTTATTAAAGATGGGATAGCAGCACATTTGGAAGTGGTGAAATCATTGGAAAAAGTCAGCACAGATTTACGAAAGGTAAATCAATGTCTGACGAATCTTGTAGAATTTTTCAAGGATGTAACTAATAGAGTGGATAAGGAAGAACCAGTGGGATGTGTTAAATCTGGACATTCAGAAGGCTTTCGACAAGGTCCCACATAAGAGATTAGTATACAAACTTAAAAGCACACGGTATTGGCAGTTCTGTATTGATGTGGATAAAGAACTGGCTGGCAGACAGGAAGCAAAGAGTAGGAGTAAACGGGTCCTTTTCAGAATGGCAGACAGTGACTAGTGTGGTACCACAAAGCTCAGTGCTGGGATCCCAGCTATTTACAATATATATTAATGATTTGGACGAGGAAAATGAATGCAAACACCCCCAAAAAAACATCTCCAAAGTTTGCAGATGACACGACAGAAGCAGGGAGGCAGTGTTAGGTGTGAGAAGGATGTTTGGAGGCTGCAAGGTGATTGGATAGGCTGGGTGAGTGGGCAAAATGCATGGCAGATGCAGTATAATGTGGATAAATTGTGAGGTTATCCACTTGGTGGCAAATACAGGAAAGTAGACTATTACCTGAATGGTGGGCCGATTAAGAAAAGGGGAGATGCAACGAGACCTGGGTGTCAATGTAAACCAGTCATTGAAAGCAGGCATGCAGGTGCAGCAGGCAGCGAAGAAAGTGAATGGTATGTTACCATTCATAGCAAGAGGATTTGAGTATAGGAGTAGGGTGTTCTGCTGCAATTGGTGAGGACCACGCCTGGAGTATTGTGTACAGTTTTGGTCTCCAAATCTGAGGAAAAGACATTCTTGCCATAGAGGGAGTACAGAGAAGGTTCACCCAGACTGATTCTGGGATGTCAGGACTTTCATATGAAAGATAAGAGTGGATAGACTCCGTCGGCTTGTACTCGCTAGAATTTAGAAGATTGAGGGGGATCTTATAGAAACTTACAAAATTCTTAAGGGGTTGGAACAGGCTAGATGCAGGAAGATTGTTCCCGATGTTGGGGAAGTCCAGAACAAGGGTCACAGTTTAAGGATAAGGGGGAAATCTTTTAGGACCGAGATGAGAAAAACATTTTTCACACAGAGAGTGGTGAATCTCTGGAATTCTCTGCCACAGGGGAAGGTAGTTGCGGCACTTAATTGGCTATATTTAAGAGTGAGTTAGATGTGGCCCTTGTGGCTAAAGGGATCAGGGGGTATTATGGACGAGAAGGCAAGTACAGGATACTGAATTGGATGATCAGCCATGATCATGTTGAATGGCGGTGCAGGCTCGTCACAACGGTCAATTTTGTTATTATAGCTACAATTAGGTAATTAACAAATTATATGCTTTAATTTCAGGTCATCGAAGTAAGATGTTTTATATTTGTTTCAGAATACTTCAATCTATAATAACTGAAAATTTGATTCAGTTCTCTTAATTTTTAAGAAAGTTATGGGCTTTTGACTCGATCACAGCTTTTGTGTTAAGTCAATGGAAAAGCAATGAGGACAAGATGCTAATTTACGAGTATGAACATGGCCATAACTTTGTTTAATACTGAAGATCTCTCTATGAAAGTGAATTAGGGTGTCAAATTTAATTTATTTTTATGCTTTATCTGATGGATCAAATGGCAGGTTTGATTTTTAAATCTCAAAATGTTGTAACATTGCTAACTTATTGTATAAAATAGGCCTGAAGGGCCTGAAGTTTCCACACTCTATCACCCAATCACTGCATGACAAAGTTACTCCAGCAGTACAGAGCCCTAGTGAGACCACACTTGGAGTATTGTGTGCAGTTTTGGTCCCCTCATTTGAGGAAGGACATTCTTGCTATTGAGGGAGTACAGCATTGGTTTACAAGGTTAACATTCCCGGGATGGCGAAACTGTCATATGCTGAGTAGAATGGAGCAGCTGGCTTGTACACTCTGGAGTTTTCGAAGGATAAGAGGGCATCTCATTGAAACATATAAGATTGTTAAGGGCTTGGATACACTAGAGGCAGGAAACACTTTCCCGATGTTGGGGGAGTCCAGAACCAGGGGCTACAGTTTAAGAATATGGAGTAAGCCATTTAGAACGGAAACAAGGAAACACTTTTTCTCACATATGAGTTGTGAGTCTGTGGAATTTCTCTGCCTCAGACGGGCATGGTGGCAGGTATCTCTGATGGCTTTCAAGAGAGAGTGTTAGATTGGGCTCTTAAAAATAGCGGAGTCAGGGGATATGGGAGAAGGAAGGAACGGGGGACTCGGATTGTGGATGATCAGCCATGAGTATATTGAATGGCGGTGCTGGCAAGAAATGGCCACATGGCCTCCTCCTGCACCTATTGTATGTGACATACTTGGCCGATAAACTATTGATTCATTCATTTCACTGCACCTTAATTGGGAAGTGACCATTAAATTTAATCTTGAAATTGGCCCCCATACCTTATTGTTAAAGGGCCTGAAGGGCCTGAAGTTTCCACACTCTATCACCCAATCACTCCATGACAAGTTACTCCAGCATTGTTAATTTGTTGTCTACCTTCAGTCTGAAGAAGGGTCTCGACCCGACACGTCGCCCAGTTGCTTCTGTGCAGAGATAGAGATTCTGTCTGTCAGTCCCGCTTGAGTAACTTACTCCGGCATTTTGTGTCACGGCGCGAGCGGGCAACGTCTGGGGAAGTGCGCGGGCTTGAACACGTCACGGCTTAGGGCGGGGCAGCCAGACGTCACGGCGCAGACCGGAACGGGCAAACGTCACGGCGCAGGGCGGCGTCTCAACGTCACGATGCAGGCGGGTTAGCGTCACGGCGCTGGGTTGGGTCTGCGGGTAGACGCCACGGGCGCAGACCGGGCGGGGCATACGTCACGGCGCTGGGCCTGCTTAACGTCACGGCGCCGGGTGGGCGGGCGGGCAGACGTCACGGCGCTGGGTGGGCGGGCGGTTTAACGTCACGCGCGCGGTGGGCGGGCAGATGTCACGGCGACGGGTTGACGGACGCGCGGCTCCAGGTCGGGCGGCCCCGCCCGCCTCAGTGAGACACAAATGCTGGAGAAACTCAGCGGGTGCAGGCACTAAGGAGCGAAGGCAGATAGGCGACGTTTCGGGTCGAAACCCTTCTTCAGACTGGTCAGGCCCCGCCCCCTCAGGAAAAACCGTCCGCGTCACGTGGAAGGGGGAGGGGAGGGTCAGACAGACACAAAGGACCAGAGCAGATTCATAAACTATTTCAGTCTCATTCACCCTTGAGTATTTATCAAAGATCCTATAGCGGAGCCAAGATAGGCCACTCCTTGCGAAATGCAATGGGCTGACGTGTAGTACACAACGGAGCGGAACGTGGGCATTTTTTTCGTCCATTTCAGTGACCGGAACCAACCCGACTCGCAGTGTAATCAAACGTTGTGTGTGTGTGATATAGGGTTAGATTCATAATTCTGTTAATTCTTGTTAAATAATAAAATGTTTATAAATTTTGATTCTGGTAATTTTCTTTTTTAAAGTGTTTTTTAAATCATTTATTTTTAAATGACACATCAGCAGCACATGGCACCAATATTGCCATCCGGCCGGTTCAAACTCCGTGCCCGGGCGCCGAAGCTGCCGCCCTCGAGTCCAGTGGACGAAGCTGTTGCCGCGGGTGCTCCGGAAAAAACAGGTCGCCAACCTGTGACCTGCGGGCTCCCGACAATGTCGTCTACTGGCTCGTGGCCGAGCCTCCGAAGTCGGGCCGCCCCGCCGGGACACAGCCTCAGCCCCGAGTCGGGCCGTCACCTCAACCCCGAAGATGGAGGCGGAAGCAAAGATCTTTGGGCGGTAGCAAAATGGCGGAGGCTGGTTGCTGAAATGGGTCCTATAATTACCCATGAATCTGCCCATGACCGTACTACGCGTTTTTCGTGGGAGTAGGCCATCTTGCTCCGCTATAGGATCTTTGGTCTTTATCACAACATTTCATTCACCCTCGACTAAATTTTCTTATGTTTCTTGGTAATTTCCGTCTTATTTTCCCTTGTGTATAATATCTGAATAAATTAAGTCATTCACCCTTCATTCACCCCTCTAGTTTCATTCACCCCAAAATAATTTCATTCACCCTTAGGTGAACCATTCACCAGTTTAAGAAGCACTGGACCTAGAGGGTGTGAGCTACAGGGAGAGGTTGAGTCGGCTGGGTCATTAATCCTTGGAGCGCAGGAGTATGAAGGGTGGGTGATCTTGGAGGTGTATAAAATCATGAGGGGAATAGATCGGGTAGATGCACAGAGTCTCTTGCCCAGAGTAGGGAATCGAGGACCAGAGGACATGGGTTGAAGGTGAAGGGGAAAAGATAGAATCGGAATCTGAGGGTAACTTTTTCACACAAAGGGTGGTGGGTGTATGGAACGAGCTGCCAGATGAGGTAGGTGAGGCTGGGACAATCCCATAGTTTAATAAACAGTAAGACAGGTACGTGGATAGGACAGGTTTGGAGGGATATGGACCAAACGCAGACGGGTGGGACTATTGTAGATGGGACATGTTGGCCGGTGTGGTCGAGTCGGGCCGAAGGGCCTTTTGCACACTGTAGAAAATGCTGTAACTTTGCACACTGAGAAAAAACACAAATGCTTGAGTAACTCAGCGGGAAAGGCAGCATCTGGGGAGAGAAGGAATGGGTGACATTTTGTGTCGAGATCCTTCTTTGGTTTAGTTTAGTTTAGGGTTAGCTTGAAAACAGGTCTTTTGGCCCACGGAGTTCCGCGCCGACCGGCGATCACCACGTACACCAGCACTATCTGATGCACATTAGGGACAATTTAACAATTTTGCCGAGGCCGATTAATCTACAACCCTGAACGTCTTTGAAATGTTGGAGGAAACCGGAGCACCCAGATTAAAAACCCAAGGAGGTCAATAGACAATAGGTGCAGCCGTAGGCCATTCGGCCCTTTGAGCCAGCACTGCCATTCACTGTGATCATGGCTGATCATCCACATTCAGTATCCCGTTCCTGCCTTCTCACCATATCCCCGACTCCGCTATCTTTAAGAGATCTAAGTCTCTTTTGAAAGCATCTAGAGAATTGGCCTCCACTGCCTTCTGAGGCAGAGAATTCCACAGATTTACAACTCTCTGGGTGAAAAAGTTTCTCCTCATCTCCATTCTAAATGGTTTACCCTTTATTCTTAAACTGGCCCCTGGTTCAGGACTCCCCCAACATCGGGAATATGTTTGATGTCTCTAGCATGTCCAATCCCTTAATAATATTATGTTTCAATAACTTTCCCTCTCATCCTAAATTCCAGAGTATAAATGCCCAGCCGCTCAATTCAATCAACTGATTCTCCATTCTATCATCAGTCTGAAGAAGAATCTCGACCTGGAACGTCACCCATTCCTTCTCTCCAGTGATGCCGCCTGGCCCGCTGAGTTACTCCAGCATTTTTTGTGTATCTTCGATTTAAACCAACATCTGCAGTTCTTTGCTTGGTTTCTTTCAGATTGTTGCCTGTCCTGCCAAGTGTTTCTCATGTTTCGGTTTCAGTTTCAGACATCGAGCAGCTCCATTAATTACTTTTCAGGTTCTGGCCAGCCATGGTTCCCTCTTGGACCTGCTAGCTCTTGTCTTTTATTTTTTTATGTCTTTATTTAGGTGATTTCCAGCAACTGATCGACATCTCACAGTTCCAGCAGTGTTTCTCCTCTCCCCTATTATAGTTTCCCTATCCAACTATCTAGCAAGTTAAACAATTAATCCAATAAAGACCCGTAGACATGAGATGTCGTCGATGCTTTACTGTATTCAACTGTGAAACTGTAACATACAAACAGAAAAGGAAACAGCATATTTAGTTACGTTATACACTTGGTATATAGGAACATAAACTATGATCCCACCACCAAATACAGTGCTGTTATGTGAAAAACCAACCAGGGTACATGAAACATTCTTAACCTTGTTAATAATAGCAATCCTGCTCAATAACGTTTATAACATATAAAGCTGCTGTTAACAAACATAATTACTCACAGACATTGCAGCTAACATATTCTGTGGGATAGGATGCGATAGATTACACTGTCTACACCATGAGGTACCCTCTGGCACCAAACACAAGGCGTAGCTATGGGCACACGCATGGGCCCAAGCTACTCTTGCCTCTTTGTTGGGTACGTCGAACAATTTTGTTCTCGGCGTACCAGGGCCCCATCCCCGACCTCTACCTCCGTTACTCGACGACTGCTTTGGTGTCACCTCCTGCACCCACACACAACTGACTGACTTCATTCATTTCACCACCAACTTCCATCCGGCACTCAAATACAATTGGACCATTTCCGACATTTCCCTACCATTCCTTGACCTCACCATCTCTATTGCAGGTGATACACTCCTGACCGACATCCACTACAAACCCACTGACTCCCACAGCTACCTGGACTACTCTTCCTCCCACCCTGCTTCCTGAAGGACTCCATCCCCTATTCCCAATTCTCCGTCTACGCCGCATCTGCTCCCAGGATGAGGTGTTCCACACCAGGTCATCACAAAATGGCCTCATTCTTCAGAGAATGGGGATTCACCTCCCCCACTATAGATGAGGCTTGCACCAGGGTCTCCTCCATACCCCGCAACACTGCCCTCTCTCCCCATTCCCCCACTCGCAAACAGGGCAGAGTCCCCCTGGTCCTCACCTTTCACCCCACCAGCCGGCAAATACAACAGATAATCCTCCGCCAGTTCGCCACCTCCAACGTGACCCCTCCACCCGCCACGTCTTCCCATCTCCCCCTCTGTCTGCCTTCCGCAAAGACCGCTCCCCCGCACTCCCTTGTCAATTCTTGCCTCCCCTCCCGCTCTACCCCTTCCCCGGGCACTTTCCTTGCAACCACAAGAAATGCAACACTGTCCCTTCACCTCCCCCCTCCACTCCTTTCAGGGACCCAAGCAGTCCTTCCAGGTCCGACAGAGGTTCACCTGCACCTCCTCCAACCTCATCTACTGCATCCTCTGCTCCAGATGCCAGATGATCTATATCGGTGAGACAAAGCGGAGGCTTGGCGATCGTTTCGCCGAACAACCTCCGCTCGGTCCGCAAAAACCAACCCGACCTCCCGGTGGCTCAGCACTTCAACTCCCCCTCCCATTCCGTCTCCGACCTCTCAGTCCTGGGCCTCCTCCACGGCCAGAGTGAGCAACACCCGCAAGTTGGAGGAACAGCACATCATATTCCGCTTGGGGAGTCTGCATCCTTTGGCTTGAACATTGAATTTTCTCAATTCTGTTAACCCTTGCTGTCTCCCCCCTTCCCACCTCTCCCTCAGCCCTCGCCCTGGCATTCCCTCTATCTCTATCTCCCTCCCCCACTCTAGTCGCACTAGCTTCTCATTTTCACACCACATACGGCTTACAATGGCTTGTTCCCTTTATCATCGATACTTTTTTGCATATCTTTCATTCATTGTTCTTTATCTCTCCACATCACTGTCTATATCTCTCATTTCCCCTGATCCCTGACCAGTCTGAAGAAGGGTCTCGACCCGAAATGTCGCCTATCTCCTTCGCTCCTTAGATGCTGCTGCACCCGCTGAGTTTCTCCAGCTTTTTGTGTAACCCTCTGGGCTGGACTTCCTGGTTTATGATAACTTCCTGCATAACAGGAAAGGTTACTCAAGGCTGTAGGAACCTGAATATCCAGCAGGTGGCATAAACGCATGTAAACAGAATGTGGTCCAACACACCTCTCCTCCCTCATCAGACAGATTACCTGTCATTTACAAACCTTCCATATCTTCTCAACTCAACAGAAACCTCTCTCATCAGTCTTCCCTTGGTCTCCACACTATTACAGACTTCTTTGCTGTCCTTAAACCTTCACTGCCTTTCATCAAGTTTAAACATGTCTGATTTTTTTTTATTTTGGCTCTGAGGAAAGGACATTTATCTGAAATATTAACTCATAATGGTTATCTGATTTCTTGTTTCTTTCATCACAATCAGGCCGCATCTGGTTTCTTTCATCACAGATGCGGCCTGACTGGCTGAGTATTTCCATCCACTTTCTCTGCAGCATGACATGTGGAATGACTATTGATCCCAGAAGGTACTGCTTCCATTCTAAAGAAAGAACATCATAATGGTGGTACAGTGACACTGTTAATGTAGCTCTGCCTTCCATCTCCAGCGACCCGAGACTCTATAAGATGCTGGGCAGGCTGCACTTGGAGTAATGTGAGGAAATGTGGGCCCCATATCTGAGGAAGGATGTGCTGGCGCTGCAGAGGGTCTGGAGAGGTTTATAAGAATGATCCCAAGAAAGAGTGGGTTAACATACGATGAGCGTTTGAGGGGAGGTCAAGGGGAGAACACACAAACTCTGCACAGACAGCATCCGTAGTCAGGATCGAGCCGGGTCTCTGTTGGTGAGGCAGCAACTGTATCGCTGTGCTGCCCAGAATTATAACGGTTTCCTCCGCTATAAACACACCCATTATGTGCTAGTAATGTCCTGTTTTCCAGCATTGTTGACCCTCTGTGATCCCCTCCTGCAGGGTTTAGCAGCCGTTGCTGTGAGCGGCCATTGAGGGGCCAGGGTGCCGGTGAGCCTCCCCATCTGCTCAGTGTGCGGGCTGAGCTTTTGATGGAGGACCACATGACGGGGCACAAGGAGAAGCGTTATGAATGTGACATGTGTGGCAAATGCCCTGGCAGAAGCTGAGCCAGCTGAAGGCCCACTGGCGGGTGCACACGGGAGAATGCCCCTTCAGCTGCTCAGAGTGTGGCAAGAGCTTCAAAATGGCGAAACACCTGAAGATCCACTGGCGGGTTCACATGGGCGGGAAGCCCTATGGCTGCTCCACCTGTGGCAAGAGCTTTGCCCATTTGTCAGGGCTGCAGGTGCACCGGCTGGTGCACAGCAGTGAACGGCCCTTCGCCTGCTCCAACTGTGGCAAAGGCTTCAAGTCGTCCAAGCACCTGAAGGTGCCCAGGGGCCTGCACACCGGGGAGCGGCCCTACACCTGCAGCGACTGCAGCAAAGGCATTACCTGGTCCAACAGCCTGCTGTCCCACCAGCGCAACCACGGCAGCAAGCAGCCCAACAGCTGCAGCATCTGTGGCAAGGGCTTCACCCAGTCCACCAAGCTGCTGTACCACCAACAGGTGCATGACAGCAACCGTCCCTTCCCCAGCCGGGTGTGTGGAGAGCGCTTTGTCATGGCCTCCCATGTCCTGTCTCACCAGTGCGTGCACACCAGTGGCCAGCCCGATGACTGTCCGTACTGCAGTGACAGCTCGCGGGGGTTGCGGAAGCACTGTCGGGCCCACGCCGGCGAGCAGCTGCTCCCACTGCATCGAGCGTTTCATGAGCGCACGGGGGTTGCGGGAAACCAGCGGATATACATCAGAGAGAGACTCTTTGAGTACACTGTGTGGCAACTGTTTCACCCGCATGTTGAGCCTGTGGCAGCACCAGTATGCCGACAGTGGTCAGCGTCCCTTCCCCTGCCCGTCCCGTGGTAAGGGCTTCACCAGCCTTGACCACCTGCTGGGAGCACCGGCGAGTCCACACCGGCCAGCGCCCCTTCACCTGCCCGCTCTGTGACACAGCCTTTGCCCGCTTCTCCAGCCTGCTGGCACACCGCGACGTGGATAGCACTGTTTAGGTAGACACAAAATGCTGGAAGAAATGGGTCAAGTTTCGGGTCGAGACCCTCTTCAGTCTCGACCCGAAACGTCATCCATTCCTTCTCTCCCGAGGTGCTGCCTGTCCTGCTGAGTTACTCCAGCATTTTGTGTTCTTGTTTTGAAAACCAGCATCTGCAGTTCCTTGTTTTTAAACCATTCTGGTTAACCATATCTGCACCTTCCCCAAAGCCTCCACATCAGTCCTGTAATGGAGTGACCAGAACTGTATGCAATACTCCAAATGCTACCTGACCAATGTCCCTTAAAGCTGCACATACACATTCCTCTCTCCTTTTCTCACACCCTTTTCTCTCCTTATTTTCTCTCGACTCTGTCACTTACTCCACTCATCTGCCGATCACCCCCTCATCTGTTAACATCGTGTGTGTCTGAAGAAGGGTCCCGACCCGAAATGTCACCTATCCATGTTCTCCACAGATACTGCCTGATGCACTGAGTTACTCCAACACTCTATGAAAAGTCACCTATCCATGTTCTCCACATATGCTGCCTGACGCGCTGAGTTACTCTAGCATTCTGTGAAACGTCACCTATCCATGTTCTCCACAGATGCTGCCTGACCCGCTGAGTTATTCCAGCACTCTGTGAAACATCACCTATCCATGTTCTCCACAGTTGCTGCCTGACCTGCCAAGTTACTGCAGCACTTCGTGTTCGAATCATACAGTGTGGATACAGGCCCTTCAGCCCAACTGGTCCACACCTACCAACATGCCCCAGCTACACTAGTCCCGCTTGCCTGCGTTTGGTCCATATCCCTGCAAAATTTTCCTATCCATGTACCTGTCTTAACTGTTTCTTAAACGTTGGGATAGCCCCAGCCACAACTACCTCCTCTGGCAGCTCGTTCCATACACCCAGCACCCTTTGTGTGAAAAAGTTACCCCTCAGATTCCTATTAAACTTTTTCCCCTTCACCTTGAACCCATGTCCTCTGATCCTCGATTCCCACACTCTGGACAAGAGATTCTGTGCATCTAACTAAATTGTGTTTGATAAAAGATTCCGGCATCTGCAGTATCTTGTGTCTCCCTCACCTATATCCACCTACCACTTCTGAATAAGGATCTCAGCCTGAAACGACACCCATTCCTTCTCTCTAGAGATGCTGCCGGTCCCGCTGAGTTACTCCAGCAATTCATCCAACAGTTGCACTTGGTCAACCAATGCCTGCTAGATCTACTGTTTGCCAACCATTTTAGCACCCCTTCCCACTCCCACACTGATCTTTCTGTACTGGCCCCTCCATTGCCAGAGTGAGGTGACACGCAAACTGGAGGAGCAGCACCTCATAGCTCACAGCCCAGTGTGAAAGATACACCTTCTAAATGCGCTGGGACGCATCCTCAGTGACGTGACCTGGGGTCATCGGGTGTTTCGGGTCTCACAACATCAGACACCCTCACACAGGCGACCCTGCCGGGGTTGATCATGCCCCAACTTGCGTCCCAGCAGCAATCGCCCATGGATCAGCCCTCTTAATCCAAAGCCACCTAGTGGCTTTCTCTGTGGCTTCGCTTGCGGATTGAATGGCCCTCTTCTTTGCCAGCCCCGTAATGCCCAACTGGTTGAGGACTTTGCAGAGTGAGCGTCCTGCAAAGCCTCTACAGCCCACCTCTATGGGCTCATATTATGTCTTACAGCCTCTGTCCTAGCACATCTCCACCAGTTCCTGGTACTTTGCGCGCTTCCTCTCATTAGCCTCTTCCCAGGGTACTGTCAGTTCCAGAATGATCAGCTGTTTTGTCACTTCGGAGGTGATTATCATGTCTGGCCAGAGTGATGTTGCTGTGATGTGCTTTCTTCCTTTCGAGGGACTCAACTGTGGTCAATGGAACAGCGTAAACAGCAGAGGCCACAGGACTCGGGGCAGGATGGAATGCTGATATCCAGGCCTTGAATCTGCCTGGCAGACCTGACTTGTCGACTTTGGTGAGCCAGGCTTCAAGGTCTTTGATGGACTTTTGAATGGGGGCAGAGTCTTTCAGAGTTGCGTCAAAAACCTTCCCCAAGCTCTTGACAGGTTGCTCAGTGATGGAGGGAATGGCAGTTCCAGGTAATAAGAAGTGGAATCTATCAGTCACCTTCCCCTTCTTCAACACCTTGGACCTGAACTTTGTTTGCATGAAACTCATCCTTGCCCTGGTGATAGGTTTCTCAAGACCTTGTAGAATGCACCTACTTCCTGGGACCGATGTTGTGGTGATGGTAAGGTCGTCCATAAAAGCTCTAATTGGGGGCTGTCGCACACCAGACTTGGTTAGGGGGCCTCTGCATTCCACCTCGGCTGACTTGACCACCATGTTCATGGCAAGAGCAAAAAGAATAACAGAAATGGTGCATCCCGTAATTATTCCTTTTCCAAGCCGATGCCAGTCTGATGTTTCTGAACCAGAAGTCACCCTCAGACTGAAATTATGGTAATAATCCAGGATCAGGTCCTTGATCTTGCTGGGAACATGGTGTTGGTGTAGTGCAAGTTCAACCAGTTTGTGCGGGATGTACCCATAGGCATTGGCGAGGTCCAACCACAGAACAACTAGGTCGCCTCTGTTTTCATGGGCTTCTCTAATGAGCTGCGTAACTACTCCAGTGTGCTCCAAGCAGCCGAGAATGCCTGGAATACCACCCTTCTGCACTGAGGGGTCGATGTAGCTGTTTTTGAGGAGAAACTCAGTAAATCTTCGGGAGTCAATGCTGAAAAACACCTTCCCTTCGACGCTCAGCAGCGAGATTGACCGAAACTGATTGATGTTCTTTGAGTTTTCCTCTTTCGGGATCCAAACTCCCTCAGTGCACCTCCACTGGTCAGCAACTCTCCCCCTTCACCACACCACCTTCAAGATCTTCCATAGGTGTCGAAGGAGCTCTGGGCAGCGCTTATACACTATGTATGGTATGCCACTAGGGCTTGGAGCAGAGGCTGGGCATGCCGCTTTGATGATCTCCTCAACCTCCTTCAGACTCGGCTCCCTCAGATTGAACTCTGTTGTTGGGGGGGCTGGGCTGATGAGAGCTTTGTTGGGTTCGAGCTCCAGTTCCCTCATTGGATCGCTCAGGGTGTCATGGAGGAAGCGATTTACTTCACCTGTTGAGCACATGAGGCGGCCACTGCGCATGTCCCAAGTAAATTGCCTGGTAAAGCCAAAGGGATTGGAAATGAATGCAGCTCACTTCCTAGCTCTCTTTCTTCCTCTTCTCCTGTGCCACTCGGCTCTGCGGAGGGTCATAAGCCTTTTCCTTAGGATGTTTCGTAGTTCAGCCAAGGCTTGCTTCTCCTCTTCGGTAGATCTCTTGTACTGGTTTTTGAGGGTTCGAAGCTCCAGCCACAGTTGATGTATTTTGGTGGCCCTGCGGTTCATGATGTCCCTACTCTTAAGATGTGGATTACAAACATGTCCGACACACTACATCTTGAAAATATTAGACTTGTCTTGGCAGAAAAACCAGATCATTTTTCCAAGACATGGACACCCTTCACTGATTTCTTACAAGGATAGTATGGCGCAACACAACTTTGGATTTAAATCCAACTATGGGTTGGGTGAGGTGGGTGGGGAGGGACGGGACGGCAGGTATATCACCACTTTTATCTCTCTTTTTCTTTTTGTGTTTTTATTTTTCTATTTCTCTCTTCTCTCTTTCTTTTACCCACTCTTTGGCTACTTTGGTAATCTACGGGTCCTATCTTTGCACCTCACTTCTTCTCATTCTTGTTCTTTCTCTTCTCTTTTCTTCTAATTCTAAGCTAAAAAGTCAAAATTGAAGCTTTACAATAACTGTAACATTTTATATGCCATTTGTTCTACTCTTGTACATTTGATTCTAATAAATAAAAATATTTTTAAAAAAAGAAAAAGGCTAACATAACTAAACAAACAGGTTCACTTCTTAATAAACAGACAACTCACAAAGCAGTTTGGTAGACCAATTAAAAACTTGACTAATTATCGGAAGTGGCAATGATAACAAACCCCAGCCAAGTGAGCAACACAGACACTTGGCTGTCCTCCCTGCGCTTCCCTGAACACAGAATTACATGGTATATACTGTTGAAGCGGTTGATGTCCTGCCAGCAGTTTAAAATAAAATGGTCTAAGGCCGGAAGTTGGCCATGAGGGGGGGTCCAAGAGGAGGGGGTCCATTGGAGATGGGAAAAGGGATCATCAATGGAGGCGAGGACTCCTTCCCATGGAAGAATGGTGTGAGACGGAGCTCCAAATCGCGGTGGGTGCGGAACTCATTGAGGTGGGTACGGAGGAAGACAAAGGTGAGGCCTCTGCTGCGGACAGACCATTGGTATCTGAGAGGGGGAGGTCAGGGGGGATGGTGAACACACGGCAGGGATGGGGTTGGGGCCGGAGGAAGGCAGGTGAGTGGACTGAGGCCGAGGCGATGTCTGGTGGGGGGGTGGTGGGTGGTCAAGGGGTAGAGGGGTATGAGGGCTGTAGTGTGGAAGAGCTGGGGTCACATGGTTTGAGGGGAATGGGGAAGACCCAGTGGAACAGCCACTGAGGTTACCAGGTTTAGGGTGACTGGCACTAGGACCCAGCGCAGTCAAACTCAGGGGAATTGGAGTCTGCAGCGTGGAAACCGCCACCGATGGTAGGTTTTGTAACAACGCCACTATGACAAAAGTTTTATACACCTTGGTGGAGTGGCCCGAGGCTCCCCTAGATCTCAAGGCCCCAAGCTTAAGCTTGTCTAGCTTATACATAAATCCAGCCCGGAGCGCAGAAGTATGAAGGGTGATCTTGGAGGTGTATAAAATCATGGGGAGAATAGATCGGGTAGATGCACAGAGTCTCTTGCCCAGAGCAGGGGAAACGGGGACCAAAGGACATGGGTTCAAGGTGAAGGAGAAAAAATTTAATCGGAATCTGAGGAGTAACTTTTTCACACAAAGGGTGGTGAGTGTATGGAATGAGCTGCCAGATGAGGTAGGTGAGGCTGGGACTATCCCATAGTTTAATAAACATTTAGACAGGTACGTGGATAGGACAGGTTTGGAGTGATGCCGGAAGCTGCCATGTACTCCACATAGATTGAGCTGCTCCGTGCGTCGTGCCCTTTGACCCAATGACCTTACGCACAACCCCCTATAGACAATAGGTGCAGGAGTAGGCCATTCAATCCTTCGAGCCAGCACCGCCATTCACTGTGATCACGGCTGATCATCCACAATCAGTACCCCATTCCGGCCTTCTCCCCATATCCCTTGACTCTGCTATCTTTAGGAGCCCTATCTAACTCTCTTGAAAGTAGCCCATTTGGCCCTTCGAGCCAGCATCGCCATTCATTGTGATCACGGCTGATCGTCCCCTATCAATAACCCGTGCCTGCCTTCTCCCAATATCCCTTGACTGCACTAGCCCCTAGAGCTCTATCTAACTCTCTCTTATTCTTAAACTGTGGCCCCTGGTTCTGGACTCCCCCAACATCGGGAACATTTTTCCTGCCTCTAGCGTGTCCAAACCCTTAATAATCTTACTTGTTTCAATAAGATCACCTCTCATCCTTCTAAATTCTAGAGTGTACAAGCCCAGTCGCTCCATTGTCTCAGCATATGACAATCCCGCCATCCCGGGAGTTAATCTCTGTGAACCAACGCACTTCCTCAAACTTGGAGACCAAAACTGCACACAATTGTCCAGGTGTGGTCTCACTAGGGCCCTGTACAACTACAGAAGGATCTTTTTGCTCCTATACGCAACTCCTCTTGTTATGAAGGCCAACAGGCCATTCGCTTTCTTCACTGCCTGCTGTACCTGCATGCTCACTCTCAGTGACTGATGAACAAGGATCCCCGGATCCCGTTGTACTTCCCTTTTTCCCAACTTGACACTATTAAGATAATAATGGCTACATCCACTGGCTCTCCCTTGTCCATTTTCCTAGTTACGTCCTCAAAAAATTCCAGAAGATTAGTGAAGCATGATTTCCCCTTCGTAAATCCTTGCTGACTCGGACCGATCCTGCTACTGCTATCCAAATGTACCATTATTTCATCTTTTATAATTGACTCCAGCGTCATCCCCACCACCGATATCAGGCTAACTAGTCTATATTCCCTGTTTTCTCGCTCCTGCCTTTCTTAAAAAGTGGGATAACATTAGCTACCCTCCAATCCACAGGAACTGATCCTGAATTTCTCCCCAAATCCCTTGATTCTGTTAGCCCAAAGGGCTAGATCTAACTCTCTTAAAAATGTCCAGTGAATTGGCCTCCACTGCCTTCTGTGGCAAAGAATTCCACAGATTCACAACTCTCTGGGTGAAAAAGATTTTCCTCATCTCAGTCCTAAATAGCCGAGCCCTTATTCTCAAACTGTCACCCTTGGTTTAGGACTCCCCCATCGGGAACATGTTTCCTGCATCTAGCCCGTCCAATCCCTTAAGAATTTTATTTGTTTCGTTAAGTTCCGCTCTCATCGTTCTAAATTCCAGGGAATACAAGCCCAGTTGACCCATTCTTTCATCATCTGTCAGTCATGTCATCCTGGGAATTAACCTGGTGAACCTACACTGCACTCCCTCAATAGCAAAAATGTCCTTCCTCCAATTAGGAGACCAAAACTGCACATAATATTCCAGGTATGGTCTCAACAGGGCCCTGTACAACTGCAGAAAGACCTCTTTGCTCCTAGACTCAACTCCTCTCAATATGAAGGTCAACATGCCATTAGCTTTCTTCACTGCCTGCTGTACCTGCATGCTTACTTTCAGTGACTGGAGTAACAACTTACACTTCCTTATCTCTGTGCCTGCCTCTCCTGTGACTCTCAGTCTGCAGGTTCCTTCTGTCTAGAGATACTGCTAATGCTGAGTTACTCCAGCATTTTGTGTTTGTCTGTGGAGAAAATGTTTTGGGTCACGACTCTTCTTCAGACCTGAAACATCGCCTATCCATGTTGACCAGAAATGCTGGTCAACTTTCCCCTTTTTTATCCCTCTCTCTTCCCTGTGCCCGACCTGAATGGGACCCATTTCCCCTTTTCCCCTTCACTTTCACCAATATCCCTTTCTCTGGCTTCACATTCTGCTCATCTTCTCTCACAGCTTTTCCTGTTCTTCCCATTTCTGGCCTTTGTCCACCCATCTGCCAATTTCCCCGCTCTTACTAAGTAAGTAAGTAAGTTTATAAGCCAAGTATTCACATACAAGGAATTTGCCTTGGTGCTCCACCCACAAGTAACAACATGGCATACAGTGACAGTTACGAATGACTCAGAAAACACTAAACATTAATAATAATAAAACATTAATGATAAAACATCATTGATCAAGCATGTGAACCAACAAAATACCAGATCAAAGGGATGCTACAGATTTTTGGCTGTTGAGTAGAGCAATTACTCGTGGATAAAAACTGTTTTTATGTCTGGCTGTGGCAGCTTTGACAGTCCGGGTAACCTTCCAGAAGGAAGTGATTTAAAGAGTTTGTGGCCAGGGTGAGAGGGGTCAGAGATGATCTTGCATGCTCGCTTCCTGGGCCTTGCAGTGTACAGTTCATCAATGGAGGGAAGGTTGCAGCCAATAACCTTCTCTGCTGATCGGACGATTCGCTGCAGCCTCCAGGTGTCGTGCTTGGTGCCTGAGCCAAACCAGACCATGATGGAGAAGGTGAGAACAGCAGGTTTCGTACCAGGAATCTCACATATGAAGGAGATAAGATCAGCATTTACCGAGATTATCCTGTGGAGGTCTCCAGGAAGAGAGGGCTGTTTAAAAAGACAAGAAGAATACTTAAGGATGTGCTAGGTCTGAGGTACGGCTTGATGTACCCGGCAACATTAAGAGTCACCTGCAGGCAGAAGGAACACATTTTCACTAACCCTAAGGGTGCATTGGATTTCGCCCAGAACATCGAGAATATGCCCGACGACTGAACACTACTCACAAAATACCTGACGTCAACGAACAATGTGACTCTGTAAAGATCTGATGGAACTTAAGCTGTTATACTTAAGGACAAATGAAATTGGACAAGGATTATTGAGCAAGGTTTTCCCTATGGACATACCACACTCATATTTACTATTAACATTAACAACTGACAAATACTAATCATAACTGCTCGTTACTACTAATAATTATTACTAATGGTTACTTATAATTGGATTACTTAGAATTAGTTAAAATGGCAACTATAAGTACGGTTGGATTTAAAGCTTGATTTCACTTTTTTTCTTCTTCTGTTCTCTCTTTTAGATATAGATGAGACTTATACTGTATGTTGATAATAGTTGCCTTTTTATTTTGTACTTTTTACTAATGGATTATGAATACTTTGGAACTTAAAATGTTTTCCACTTCCCCGGTAAATTTAAAAGATTTTTTTTAAATTTGTATTTATTAGAAGTACAGTAAATTACATCAATACACATCCCATATATAATATTACATTTATTGTACCCCTTCATTTGTTAAAGCTATTAAAAAAGGATAGAAATAGAGAAAATAGAGAAAGTGAGAGAGAATTGTGAGAGTGAAGAAGCGTGACATGGGGAAAGAACAAAGACCCCTTAGTCAAGGAATTAGAAAAAGGAAATTTATCTCTTAACCCGAGAAAAGAAGAAAGAGAAAGAAGAGAAAAGGAAAAGACAGTTGCTTTATTACAAACATCACGCAAAAGGAATATACCAACTTGACAAACTTTCATCCCCATGCCGCCGATGCCTTTTTAAAGTACTGTTGCACCCTATCCTTGTAGTAAGTCTATAAATGCAGACCACGTCCTATAAAAGCAATCTGATTTTCCTGCCAGGCGGAGTCTCATATCTTCCAGGTGTAGTGTTTCAAACATAGCTGAAATCCACATATTTATTGTTGGTATAGGAGTGTTTTTTTCCAAAATTTTTAAATGTTTTTTTCCAGTTATTAACCCATATTCAAATAGGTTCTTTTGAAACGCATTTAATTCAGGGCTACCTTCCGTTGTTCCAAAGATAATCCATTCTGCTTTTGGTATCAGTTTTATTTTAAATAACTTTGTGAAGATTTCAAGTATTTCAGTCCAAAGTTTTGAATTTTTATACAAAAAACAAATGAATGCGCTATAGTAGCTTCTTGAGACTGGCATTTATCACAGATAGATGATACATTGGGAAAAGGTTTGCTTATTTTAGTTTTTGAATAGTATAATCTATGTACAATTTTAAATTGGATTAGAGTGTGTCTTACATTAATTGAACATTTGTGCACATTTAATAAATGTTCATCCCACCTCTCTTTTGAAATTTTAATAGCTAATTCTTGTTCCCAGTCTCTTCTAATACCTTCAGTTGTTGGTATTTCTGCATTTAGAATAATATAATATATATATGATATTAAGTTTGCTGATTCAGCCTTTGTCTTCATTGCTTCATCCAGTAGATCTAATGGCATATTGTAATATTCTTGTGCATATTTTTTCAGATAGTCACATATTTGAAATTATTTAAAAAACTGATTGTTTCCCAAATTGTACTTTAGTTGTAGTTGTTTGAATTATAGTAATTTTCCCGTTTCATACAAGTCTCCCTGCGTTTTAATTCCTGCGCTTTCCCATTGTATAAATTATTTATCTATAATTGAGGGTTTAAACGAAGGGTTATTAACTATTGGAGATAAGAGAGATAAATGTCTTAATTTTAAGTTCTATTTTATTTGTTTCCAAGTACTAATTGTACTATGTATAATTGGATTTTTGTTATAGTTTGTATTATTCAAGTTCATTGGTGAGAAAAGGATAGCTCCAATATTACAAGGGGAGCAGTCGTCTCTCTCCATAATAATCCAATCCAGCTGCTGGGCAGAATTGTCCAGCAGTTGAATCATATTTTTAATATTTACAGACCAGTAATAATACATAAAGTTAGGGAGTGCTAATCCCCCTACTGCTTTGGGTTTATTCAAGTATATTATTTGTATTCTAAGTGATTTATAATTCCATATAAAATTTGTAATGTCTGATTCCAATTAAAAAAAAAATTTGGTAGGTATATTGGATTTGTGGTAGAAAAATCATTTTTATAGCATTTATTCGGCCTATTAAAGACAACGGAAGCGTTTTCCAGAATTTAATTAAGTTATATAATTTCTTAAGTAAAGGATTATAATTTGCGTTAAACATATCTTGATATCTTCTGGTAATTTCAATACCCAAGTATTTAAATTTTTCTGTAGCTATTTTTAAAGGAAACTTTAAGAGGTGTGTTGAGTCTTTCGTTTTATTGACATGATTTCGCATTTGTTCCAATTTATTCTGTATCCTGAGAATGATCCAAAATCCTCAATTAAATTTAATATATTTGGTATAGTGATATGGGGTTTTGTGATGTACAGTAGTACATCATCAGCGTATAATGATATTTTAATATTTGAATATTTTGTATTGTAGCCATGGATATTCGGATGAGTTCTAATTCTTTCCGCTAGGGGTTCAATTATAAGAACAAATAACAGCGGTGATAGTGAACATCCTTGTCTATTACCCCTTGACAATTGAAATTTCGCAGATAAAATGTTATTAGTTAATATTCTAGCCGTTGGCTTATTATATAGTAATTTAATCCATAGGATGAAATTCTCTCCCAGTTGGAATTTTTGCAGCACTTTAACCATATAATCCCATATCACCTGATCGAATGCTTTCTCTGCATCCACTGAAATAATTAATAATTCTTGATCTTCAATTTGGTGTGAATGCATTATGTTGAGCAGACATCTCAAGTTATTAAATGATTGTCTCTTAGGTATAAACCCTGCTTGATCCAGATGTATTAATTTACTAGCATACATCTTCTAGCTAATATTTTTTGATCTGAATTTAACAACGCAATAGCTCTATATGATATAGGTTCTTCTATATCTTTATCTTTCTAAAGTATTAATGTAATCGTTGATTCTGCTAGTGTTTCAGGTATAGTGTTTATAGTAAAATTCATTACTAAATCCATCAGGTCCTGGTGTTTTTCCATTCTTTAATGAAATTATTATTTCTTCTATTTCCTTAATTGAGATTTGTGCTCCCAATTCCTCTTGTTCCTGCAACTCTAATTTTGGAAGATTACAATTATCCAAGAACTTTGTGACTTTATTGGTGTCTGTTGTCATTTTAGATGTGTACAAATTCTCATAAAATTGCGCAAATCTTTTATTGATATCATTCGGTAAAGTTAATACATCCCCTCAATCTGATTTGATCTTTGGGATCATGTGTTCTTTTTTTCGTTTTTTTAACTGACGTGCCAAAAGTTTATGGGGTTTATCCCCAAATTCAAAATGGTCCTGCCTTGTGATTTGGAATAATATTATAACTTTAGCTGATAATAATTTATTTAATTTAAATTTCAGTATTATTATTTTATTGTGTTTATCCATAGTTGGGTCTTTAGCATTATCTATATCCAGTTGTCTAATTTGTTCTTCTAACTGTCTTTGTTCATTCTTATTTTTTTAATTTTGAAAAGCTTGGTATAAAATTATAACACCTCTAATAAATGCTTTTAAAGATTCCCATAATAATGTAGGCGATATGTCTGGAGTGTCATTTATTTCGAAAAAGAGATCCATTTGTTGTTTTAAATATATACTCCCTTGCGGGTCTTTTAAAATTTGAGGGTTTTACCTCCAAAACGATTTATTCTTAGACATTCCTTCCAGTTTTAAAAAGAAAGTTAGTGGGGAGTGATCTGAAATCGTGTTGGTATGGTATTTTGTGTTTGAAGTATAAGGAATTAATTTTGTATCCACCAGGAAATAATCTATACATGAATATGTCTTGTGTACCATTGAATAAAACGAGTATTCCCTGCCGGTCGGATTTGGTTCCTCCAAACATCTGTTATATTTGTATTTTTTATGTATGTGTTTAAAAGTTCACTAGTTTTAGATTTCGTATTACCTCTCTGTTTTTGGCTAGATTTATCTAAGTAAGGGTCTAAAACACAATTAAAGTCTCCTCCAATTATGACGATTTGGTAATTATATTCTGTGATTGTATTCAAGATTTTATTGAAAAAATGAGGATTGTCAAAGTTGGGCGCATATATATTTACCAAGGCGATTGGGGTAGCATGGATCTCACCGGTAACTATCAAATATCTCCCATCCTTATCTGTTAAGGTAGTTTTTGGTTTAAATGGTATGCCTTTATGAATAATGATTGTCGTACCTCTAGATTTTGATGTATATGACGAGTGAAAGGTTTGGCCTATCCAGTTCGCTCTCAATCTAGCTTGATCTTGGAATTTAAGATGCGTTTCTTGTAAGAAAATAATGTCTGTGTTGTATGCTTTCAACTGAGCTAATATCTTACCCCCTTTAATGTGTTCGTTAATACCCCTTATATTCCAGCTGCAGAATGAGATTCCTCCCAGTTTCTTTTGTTTATTGTCTTGCATTTTGAGTGGTTTTAGTACCTGTGTATGTTACGGTGCATCCATACCTCAGGTCTTTAGATATTGGGGGAGCATTTGCCCTGCAAAGCTCAATTAGTAGATTCCTTTTGCGATTATCCTTAAACAAAAAACACACATATGTGACTTGTTGTGATAATTTAAAAAAACTTTAAAAAGTGAAAATACAGTGTCCGAACTTGTCGGCACTGTAACAAGTGACCTACCTGTTGGTGGGAGAAAACATTGTATCGACTTCCGTTGTCGATATTAAACAATTAGCTCCGCTCCCTTAATTACTCATAACATAATAGAACAAGACTGATTCAAAATCAAATATATAGTACTCTTATACAATATATGTATCCATTTCATTATGACTTCCCATATGTAACTAACAATTTTATCTACTAAGTGTTTATTACTATTTCTGTGTTAATATTCTATGTTAATATTGTTAAAAATAACCTAAATTGTAAATCTATACAATTTAGGTGATTCATTTAATCTCTTAAACAACTAATTGCTCTGTCCGCATTCTGCTCTTCAGTTCTTCATTTCGGTGTTTATCTTTTTTCGCTTCGCTTGGAACACAGAATGTCCTTGAGTTAACATTCCACTGATAAGAAGTCTAGACGGACGCACAGGGAGAATTTCTCCATTTTGCAATTGCTCAGCCGCTGGCAGTGAAATAATAAAAAGATTTGTCCATACCGTCCTCCCTTCCAACTACTTGTTCTCTTCCACGATGGTTTGAGCATATTTGTGAGCAGTCTCTGGATTTGTGAACGATTTTTGCTGCCCCTTGTAAGAATTTCTCATCTTAGCTGGGTAGTAAACACCATATCTGACAACTTGATTTCCTTGGAGAATCTGTTTTGTCTTTGAGAACTGATTTTACTTTTGCACAATTTCATAAGGATAGTCCCTGAATAGTTTGATAGATGCATCACCGAACTTCAATGGCACTCCATATTTGATGTTCCTCATAACCTCTCCAAGGGTAGAAATGTCCCGAAATTTCACAATAATCTGTCCTGTATAGAATCATAGAATCATAGAAAATAGGTGCAGGAGTAGGCCATTCGAGCCTGCACCGCCATTCAATATGATCATGGCTGATCATCCAACTCAGTATCCTGTACCTGCCTTCTCTCCATACCCCCTGATCCCTGCAGCCACAAGGGCCACATCTAACTCCCTCTTAAATATAGCCAATGAACTGACAACCTTCTCAGACTATCTTCTGTGGCAGAGAATTCCACAGACTCACCACTCTCTGTGTGAAAAATGATCTTCTCATCTCGATCCTAAAAGACTTCCCCCTTATCCTTAAACTGTGACCCCTTGTTCTAGAGTTCCCCAACATCGGGAACAATCTTCCTGCATCTAGCCTGTCCAACCCCTTAAGAATTTTGTAGAGGGGGCGGGACCTGTTCGCCGATCACGTGAGGCGGGACAATGCGTCGCCGTGAACGATGGGAGGAGGGAGGCCCCGCTCAGCGCTGGGAGCTCAGGTGGGAACAGCCGCCGCCGCCGCTCGGCCCCGCGTCCTTTCACCACCCGCTCCTCCCGATAGCTAGCGCGATCCTGCGGCCGGCGACCCGAGGAGCTGGAGCCTGAGGCGTGCGGGCGGTAAGGAGCGGGGGGGATGTGAGTGAGGGAGGAGAGTTGGTCTGGGTGCCCCCTGGTCCTCCAAGTGCAGCGTCTCTGGTCCTCCGAGTGCAGCGCCACCTGGCGGCTGGGGTCCGTGGGGCACCGTCTTTGTCCCTCTGTCAGCAGCGCCACCTCACGGCGGGAGGACTGAGTTTAGGTTATTGTCACGTGTACCGAGGTTCAGTGAAAAGCTTTGTTGTTGTTGCTAACCAGTCAGTAGAAAGGCAACACGTGATTACAATCGATCCGTCCACAGTGTATGGATACGGGATAATGAGAATAACGTTGAGTGTAAGACCTGTGTGACTCCAGTGCGGAGACAAGGTTTCTCCCTGTATAAGGTCAAAAGTGATAGCAGCAGAATTAGGCCATTTGGCCCATCAAATCTACTCCGCCATTCAATCATGGCTGATCTATCTCTCCCTCCTAACTCCATTCTCCTGCCTTCTCCCCATAACCCCTGACACCCGTATCTCGGTACACGGAGTGGTAATGAGCCAATATTAGGAGAAGGGGAGGTGCGACGAGCCTATGTGTCCCTGTACATCACTGTAAGTACACATGCAGGTACAGCAGGCAGTAAAAAAAGCTAATGCAGGGCTCGAAATTAACGGTTGGCTGGGTGCCAATGACCACTCAATGTGCCTCCGGGCAACCTAAACGCCGAGTCATTTTGCCCAGCTTGGCAAGCAAATACTGGTTTATACTGAAAGACACAAAAAACTGGAGTAACTCAGCAGGTCAGGCAGCATCTTTGCATATTAGGAATGTGACGTTTCGTGTAGTGCGGGCCAAAGATACTAGGAGCGGGGTGACGAAGGGTCGGAGCGAATGACGGGCCCCGCACAGTGGCAACAGCGGCCGTGACAGCGGCTCCACCGCCTCCTCCACCCACACCCCGCCCGGCGGAAGGTGACCTCCTTCTCCCTCCCTCCTCCCGGCTTCGGCGTGCGAGAGGGATTGTTTTGAAAGTGCCATAACGGCCGCTGCCTGCAAACCAGCTAACGGCGTTTCAATACAACACCTCTCGCACGCCGAGAACATGAGGTGGGAGGGAGAGGGAGGGGGAGGTCTCCTTCCGCCGGGCAGGGTACGGGAGGAGGAGGCGGTGGATCCGCTGTCGCGGCCGCTGTTGCCGCTGAAGCAGCTGCACCAAAGATCCTATAGCTATAGGATCTTTGAGCTGCACCGTGGCGAGGAGATCCCAAACGCCTCCCCATTTGGCGGCGGCACTTTGGCGTTGGACAGGAATGGCCAAGGCAGCGGGGCGATGATTTCCGAGGAGCGCTGACCTTCCTTCCTCCCCACCTCCTCTGCGCCTCCCCCCACCCTCTCTCTCTCTCTCTCTTGTATGCCCGCCTCCACCCCTCTTATCCTGGGACCTCTCCTCTCCATCCCGCACTGATCCCCATTCCCTCCTCTATTCAGTCCTCACTGACATCCCCTGTGCTCCCCACCCAATCTACCCTCACCCAATCTATTCATCACCCTACCCACCTCGCATTGATTCTCCTGCCACCCCCCCCATCCCTCATCCATCCTACACTGGTCCCCCAATTCATCCTGTACTGACCCCCCTTCCCATCCATCCTACACTTCTCCCCCCCCCCATTCATCCCGTACTGTCCAACCCTCCATTTACCCTGCACCAATCCCCCCATCCATCCTGTAATGATCTTCCCATTCATCTTTTACTGATCCCCCATTCATCCTGTACTGATCCCCTCATGCATCCTGTACTGATCCCCTCCTTCATCCCGTACTGATCCCCCATTCATCCTATACTGATCCCCTCATTCATCCTCTAGTATATCTCCCATTCATCCAGCACAGACTCTCTGATCTACATGGTCCAAACCCCCCCACCCCCCATTCATCCTGTGCTGATCCCCCCCCCCCCATCCATCCTGTACTGATCCCCCCATCCATCCTGTACTGATCCCCCCATTCAAGAAGAATGGGGTGAACATTCTGAAGAAGGGTCTCGACCCGAAACGTTGCCTATTTCCTTTGCTCCATAGATGCTGCCTCACCCGCTGAATTTCTCCAGCATTTCTGTCTGCACCCATTCATCCTGTACTGACCCCCTCCATCCATCCCGTATTCAACACCACTGACATCCCCCGTGCTCTCCCCTCACAATTTTACATACTCCAACCAACACGTACTAATTCACCTCCTCAATCCATCCATTCCGCACCGATTGCCTTCTCACCCCCCGCTATCTATCCACCCCGCACTGATTCACACACCCCCTGACCCTATTGTGCTTCATGGTCTTCAGAGCGAACATTGACTATGTTTGATAACGGAATGCAATCAAATGTGTTTTAATTCTCAATGTTATTATTTGTTTTGACACCTTTAAACATATTACCAAAATAACATTTGCTGCAGTTATGTCCTTTGGCCATCTCTTGTCAGTTAGTGTAATGGTTAACCTGTCAGATGGGTATAGTCGGTTTTAACAGCTATTATCATAAAATGCCCATAGAAATTTCCCTGCAACCTGTATATTTTGTAATGGATAAATTATGTGGGAAGCCAGAGTGTTTCTGTGCCAATAGCAATAACGACCCATGCTATGGCCATGTCATGGTAATTTTCGATTCTTCACAGAAAACATGCTTGCATCAATCTGTAGGGTGCATGGTTAAGCATATATGATACCATGGTCCAGGATTTATTGACACAGGTTGATCATATGCTGAATAATCCAAACACATTTTTGTTTGGAAGTGGAAAGAACTAATAGAAATTGCATTAATTGCAATGTGTAAAATGAGTTGAGGTATTGTATTATAATTTTGCTGCATGTCATTGTGGTATATATCATGTCTTGATTGGTGAATATGTTGACTTTGTGAGTTATTTGAAGCAGAAATAATATGTGAATGTAGACAAAAGTGCTGGAGAAACTCAGCGGATTGAGCATAATTCCGACTGGTAACTACGCACTTTGTCCGAGCACATTATCGCACGCGTCATGCAAACCGTCTTAAATTACCACCCAAACTGTAATTTGGCAACCTAAAAAGCTGTCAAGGTTGCCCGGCTGGCAACAGGGAAAAAAGGTTAAGCGAGAGCCCTGCAAGTCCTTCTGCAGAGTCTCTGCTTTCTCTACACCACCTGCCCCTCCACCTATTTTCGTATCGTCCACAAACTTGGCCACAAAGCCTTCAATCACCTTATCCAAATCATTCATATACAACATGAAAAGTAGCAATCCCAGCACCGAGCCCTGCGGAACATTGCTTGGTACTAGCAGCCAAACAGAAAATGAATGAGACTACAAAAATGCTGGAGAAACTCAGCGAGTGAGGCAGCATTTATGGAGCAAAGAAAATAGGCGACGTTTTGGGTCGAGACCCTTCTTCAAACTGATGTGAGGGTGCAGGGGGTGGGAAGAAGAAAGGAAGAGGCGGAGACAGTGGGATAGTGTGCGGGTGATCGGTGGGCCGAAGGGCCTGTTAACACGCTGTATGTTTAAATTAAACTAAAACACTAAAACCAGAGGAAATCTAAAGAAGGGTCTCTACCCGAAACGTCACCCAATTTCTTCTATCCAGAGATGCTGGCTGCTCCAGGGAGTTCTGCCGCACAATTGAAGCAATGGATCAACCAGAAGCAATTAAATTTAAGGTAGCTCTTTTTTTCCCCCAAGAACCCTTTTTTGTTGAAGTCTAAGTCAAGGGTCAAGAAAGTTTTATTGTCACGTGTCCCAGATACGACAATTAAATTCTTGCTTCCTGCAGCATAACAGAATATGTAAACATAATACAGAACAGGAGATACACGTTCACTGTGTCCATGGACCATATATATATATGCACAATAAATAAACAGATAAAATGCAATAGGCTGTTATTTTTCAGAGTTTGGTGGTGGTGTTTAAATTCAGTTTAGATTCCATTTTTTGTAGGACCAGGAAACCAAGAAGCCAGGGAGTTACTCCAGCTCGAGGGAGTGATTCTGCGTAGGTTTTCAGCGGTCGCAGTGAGTGGACAGCAATGGCAGCCAGATCTCCCACCATGCAAAGGGAGGGAGAAAGTGGCCGACGCCGACCAGTTGCAGTGGCACATGCGCACAACCACGGCCGGCGATGTGCTGGCCAAAGATCCTCGCTGTAGGATCTTTGGTGCTGGCCGTGGTTGTGCGCATGTGCAAGGCGGCCGGCCGTGCCGGCGGACGAGGAGCGGGTGGAGACCCGAGACACGGACAGCGGGTGGAGACTCGAGACACGGACAGCGGGTGGAGACTCGAGACATGGACACGGATAGCGGGCGGAGAGTGACAGAGAGAGAGAGAAAGATTGAGAGGGGGCCCGCTCAGAATTAGACGATAGGTGACCCGGGTGCTTGCGATGCCGGGCAACATGGCATGGCTTTTAGGTTGCCCGGCGGGGCTGTGGGGTGCCATTGGCAACTGGGCAACCGCTAATTTTGAGCCCTGCATTGCTGTTTCACTGTCAGCCTTTCTCAGGTCCCTATCCAGTCAACTTTGGCCAGCTCCTCCACCCTCATGACTCTGCAGTCCCCTTTGCTGAGCTGCAATACCGACACATCCGATTTCACCTTCTCCCTCTCAAATTGCAGATTTAAAATTTATCATATTGTGGTCGCTGCCTCTTAGTGGTTCATTTACCTTGAATTCCCTTATCAAATCCACTTCATTACACAACATTAAATCCAGAATTGCCTTTTTCCTGGTAGGCTTCATAGTTGCCTTAAAGTAATGAATGAGTGTGGGGAGAATACTCCTAGATTTGTCTCTCACTACTTGGATGAACTGCCACCAGTGACATTTTCTTACATGGATGACTCAAGCCTACTTGGGAGAATGGAGCAGCTGTACACTGAGGTCTGTTCAATGAAGCACGTCATGCAGCTACAGGCTGATGTAAGTGAAGATTTTCGTGCCATCATTGTGGAATTTGATCGCCGAGTGGGTACATTGGAGCGCACCTTGATCACTACTCCAGTGGGTGCATTGGAGCGCACCACTGACCTGTCTCGGGGCGGTGGTCCGGATGCATTGGCGGCGTTGGATGGAGCCATTGGCATGGCAGATACAGCACTGGGAGCTGCACCGGCAGGAGCCTCTGGCTTAGTTGGCGGAGTGAGGGCTGCGGCGGAGGGTCTTGCATTAAACGTGGAGAATAGTCCCAGTGGTCTAACGTTGCAAGACTCTCCAAAGTGGAGTCATGTTGTGAAAAAGGGTCGGCGACGTGCTCCAGATAACACTGTTGGTAAGCCAAAATTCTCCACTGGGCAGATACAGAAATCCAGTAATGCTGTGCCTATTATTGGTACCGGAGCTGCGGGCAACATCAAAATGATTAAGACTAAGCTGGTGAGTGTTTTTGCCTCCAAGTTTTCACCAGATCTAGACGTCAGAACTTTATCTGTCTATCTTAATGAAAAACTTGGCCATGAGGTTACCTGTCAAAAGATTGACACTGTACACAGTAGATACAGTTCATTTAAAGTATCTGCGGAATGCAATGAGGTTGGCGAAATGTACATTCCGGAGCTCTGGCCAGAAGGGGCATTTGTACGGCGCTATTACGAGCCGCGCAGGGTTGGAGTCATCGTATCAAGCACTGCGCCTGCCGCAGGGGGAATGTGTACACCTGCTGGTGCTAGGGGCACTCACTAGTCTTACTAAATGAACATTAGAGTACTATCGTACAATTGTCGTGGCCTGCGTTTCGGCCAGAGCGCAGGGGATAAAGCTCACCGCTCAGTTGTTGACAACCTCCTGGAGAACTGTGACATACTATGTATGCAAGAGACATTCTTAGCGAAGCAAGACTTGGACAAACTCAATTCTCTCAATGACAACTTTCATGGGGCTGGGGAGTCTACAACTGACCTTGGCATGGGAATAGTCAGAGGTAGGATACCAGGTGGTGTGGCTATTCTATGGAACAAGAAGCTTGACTCATCAGTAAATGTGATTCGGCTTGATGTTGACTGGTGCATTGCCATACACTTTATTCACAACAACAAGGAATTTGTTATCCTGAATGTGTATACACCCTATGAATGCCATTAGAATGAGGATGAATATTTAAATAGACTTGCTTACATCTATTCTTTCATTCAAAACAATAATTATTGTAGTGTATATGTCATTGGGGATATGAATGCAGATATCTCAGATAGGAACTCATTATTTGCCAATCATATGGCTCAGTTCTGTCAAGATAATAATTTAATATTGTCAAGCAAAGTGCTTTTACCTACAGATAGCTATACTTATATTAGTGAGGCCTGGCACACCACATCATGGCTGGACCACTGTATTAGTACAGCTGATGCACCGGTCTCATTGGGGTGCATGAGCATTCTGTACGGGGCAGCAATGACTGATCATATACCTGTTGCTATGACAATAAATGTTGAACACATACCTGTGGTATCCAGAGATAGAAATAGCCTTAATACAGAAAAACTGGACTGGTCAACGCTTACAAAGGAAGACATCCTAGACTATTATGCCCATACAGATAAATCCTTAAGCAATATTCATCTACCTAAAGATGCAATAATATGTAGTAATGTTAACTGTAAAGATATGAAGCATAGGAGAGATATCTGCTCCATGTATAATGATATAGTAAGCGCCTTATATGTAGGCAGTAAGCCCTACTGCAAGCATAAAAATAAGACACATAACATCAGACCTGGCTGGAATAAGTATGTAGCTGAGTATCATACTGAAGCCCGTGAAGCCACCAAAGCATGGGCTATGGCAGGTAGACCCAGACAGGGGCCTGTGTTTGAGCACAAGAAGCTCACTAATGCAAGGTATAAGTATGCTGTTCGCTTCATCTGTAAAAATGAGCAAGCTATGAGGGCTGATTCCATGGCTAGGAAGCTGCTAAGTAACAATGCTACAGATTTTTGGAAGGAAGTGAGAGCTCTTAGCAGTTGCAAAACATCTCTACCATGTACTGTAGATGGAATCTCCGGAACGGCTAATATTGCGGAGTTATGGTGACAACATTATAGCACTTTATTCAACTGTGTCCAAGGTGACTTGTATAGGGTGGACAATATTGAGAGTAATGACTCGATGGTGATTATGTCACATGAGGTTATCATGCCATGAACAAGCTGTCCAACAACAAAGCAAGTGGCTTGGATCATATCTCTGCTGAACATCTTAAGTATGCGAGTATGAGGATAGCTCCTCTCCTAGCTATTTGTTTTACTAGCTTTATGATTCATGGCATGTTACCAGACTCAATGTTGTCTGTCCTGTTAGTGCCGGTTATTAAGGACAAAGCTGGTAAAGTAGGCAGTTTAAATAATTACAGGCCCATAGCTTTAGCCAGCATATTGTCAAAAGTCTTAGAAAGAGTTCTGCTGGATAGAATACATGAGTTTGTTAACTCCACAGATAACCAGTTTGGCTTTAAAGCTAAACATGGCACGGACTTATGCATATATGCCCTAAAGGAGATTGTAAACAAATATAGAGGCAAAAACTCTTCAATCCGTACGTGCTTTATTGATGCTTCCAAAGCCTTTGACCGTGTTAATCACAGAAAGCTGTTTGGTAAAATGCGTCAAAGAGGGGTGCCTAATTACATTGTGAGAATACTGGCCTACTGGTATGCCCACCAGACTATGCAAATAAAATGGGGCAATAGGGTCTCAGCCCCATTTGGGGTTAGCAATGGTGTTAGACAAGGGGGAATTTTATCCCCAGTCCTTTTTAATCTATATATTGATGATCTGTCTAAACAATTGAAAGCCTGTAACACTGGGTGCGTGATTGGTAATATTTTAGTGAACCATATTATGTATGCAGATGATCTTGTGGTCTTTAGTCCATCTAGCGCTGGTCTCCAGCAGCTCCTTACTGCATGTTCCGTGTATGGTTTGGAACATGACATTAAATATAATGCTAGTAAGAGTGCTGTTATGGTCTGTAGAACCAAAGAGGATAAAAGCCTAAAATATCCTGATTTTAAATTGTCTGACAACAATCCCCTTTCTCTCTCTCCCGTAGTCCCGTCTGTAATAAGATAAAATATCTAGGGCATATTATTACAGAACAAATGACAGATGATGAGGATATTTATAGGCAACGACGCATGCTGTATATACAGGCAAATATCCTCTTGCGTAAATTTGGTGCGTGTGCAGATGTGGTGAAGATGTCGCTATTTAGAGCATACTGCACACCCCTCTACACTGCGCACCTGTGGTCGAACTATTTAAAGACAAGTATGCAGAGACTAAAGGTTGCATATAACGATGCCATGAGAACACTGCTAAGGCAACCAAGATGGTGTAGTGCCAGTAATATGTTTGTGGCTGCAGGAGTCAGTACTCTAGAAGCTATCCTAAAACACCACATGTATAAATTCATTTGCAGGATAAATGACTCTAAAAATGTGCTTATTGTGGCCTTGACAAACATAAGGGTTAGCACTACATGCTACGAATCCCAGTTGTGGAGACACTGGTATCGTTGTCTCGTTGTACCACATTGATCATTTTTTTACTCTGGATTTTTAACAAGTATTGTGGGTTTGTTTAAAAATATATAAATTATGATGTTTTATGTGATTTACCATGATTTTATATATATTTATGATATTTGAGATGCAATGCATTTTTAATGTAATGTTGCCCCTTGTCTGGACCTTGAGTCTGTAATAAAGATATTATTATTATTATTATTATTATTATCTACCCCCTCCCACCCCTCTCTCCCTCTCTCGTACCCCTCCCCCTCTCTCACTGCCTCTTCTCCCCACCACTCCCTCTCACCCCCTTATGTCTATCTCCCTCTCTCTCGCTCCCCCACTCTCTCTTTGTCTCTCTCCCGTCTCTCTCCCTCTCCTCCCGTTATTTCCCCCCTCACCGCCTTCTCTCACCCCTCTCGCTCTCTCCCCTCTCTCCCACTCTCTTGCTCCCCTCTTCCTCTCTCGTTCTCTCCCGCTCACCCTCTCTCTCCCCCCTCTCTCACACTTATCTCCCTCGCCCTCTATCTGCTTCTCCTCATCTCTCTCTCTCTCTCTCTGTCGCCTCTCTCTCCCCCTTTCTCTCTCTCCCGTACTCCCAGCCCCTCTCTCCCCCAGTCTCTCCCCTCCTCTCCCTCCACCCTCCGTCTCTCCCCTTTCTCTCTCCGCCCTCCCTTTCCCCTTCTCTCACCCCTCCCCTCCCTGTCCTACACACTCGCACACATTCACACACGGACACACATGCACACTCACAATCATCGATTGTACACTCATTCTGTCACACACACATCAGCACACGTATTCACACACTCAAAAATCCAACGCACGCAAACCTGCACACGCACACAACTTTACACACACACACCATCATAAGCACTCAAAAACAATTTCACACACTTTCACATACAATCACACGCACACTCATGCATTCACACTAACATACACACGTGGGAGCACTAAGGGGCACACACTCATTGGCACACACTCACGCACTAACACACTCACGGGCACTCACTTACTCAAAATTATCATCCACACACACGTTCGCTTGTTTTCTCACTGTTAAACAATCACATACTCAAACATTTTCACAAACTCACATTCCCACATATTGACTCACATTGTCTCACAGACACACTCACACACGCAGATACTGTCTGACAAGTACAGATGCATTCTCCCACTCAGAGACACAGATACATTCAATCGCACCTGCATCCACACTTTCTCATGCTCACACACTCACACACTAATACGCACATTCACGCACTCGCACAGACATGAACACACACAAATACTGGCACTCATAAACTCTGCCGCACTCACACATGTGTAAGTGCACGCACATTATTTTAGGATTCAGAAGGATCCCGGGGTGTTGGTGGCGAGCAGCGCAGCGCAGCGCGGCCAGGAGTGTTCCCGGTGATCGGGGCCAAGCCCTTCAGTCGCCCCGGGCGGCTCGGCTCGCCTCGCCTCGCCCACCCTGGACGGCGATGGTTGCTGCGCCTCGGGAGCGAAGAGGAAGCAGCGAGCAACCGCAGAGAGCGAGCTGGCCATCGGAGAGCGAGGAAGGCCGCCGAGAACGAAGGGGGTCCCGCTGCGCGGCGGCAGGCAGGAGATAGATCTATTCGGCCAACGCTTGTAACATTCACGGAGTCAAAATGTGTACCGCCTCGGTGAGGTCGGCTACATGATTTTACCTGGTTGTCTGAAAAACAAAGCGTTTCACTGAACCTGAGTGCATGACATTAAAATATCATTGATATCATTGAAATTCTTGCAAACGCATACACGTACACACAAACACACACACTCCAACTAATTTAGTTCCGTTTCGTTTAGTTTAGTTTAGAGATGCACCGTGGAAACGGGCCCTTCGGCCCACCGGGTCTGCGCCGACCAGCGATCCCCGCACATTAACACTATCCTACACCTACTAGGGACATTTGTGTTGTACATTTATCAAGCCAATTGACCTACAAACCTGTATGTCTTTGGAGTGTGGGAGGAAACCGAAGATCTCGGAGAAAACCCACGCAGGTCACTGGGAGAACGTACAAACTCCGTACAGACAGCACCTGTAGTCGGGATTGAATCCGAGACACCGGCGCTGCTTTCGCTGTAAGGCAGCAACTCAACCACTGCGCCACCGCACCGGCCTGCACAACCTCACACGTTCACACTCACATACACGTGCTAACACGCTCATACATGGACTCATACAGTCACACTGTAAAACACAAACAATTACAATATACATCAATGATTTAGATAAAGGGATTCAAAATAACATTAGCAAATTTGCAGATGACACAAAGGTGGGTCTGGATCTGTATCTGGATGTAGTACACTGAAAATCTCCAGGTAGAGCATCATTCAGCACTATGATGCTGGCGGACGTTCTAGTGGAGATGGAGATGCTTTTGAAGAGCATCTTTGTATGTGTTGATGCTTTGGAGATCTCTGATGCCGGCTGGTAGGGTATTCCAATCCCTTGCTGTCTTGAAGAAAAACGAGTTAGAAAGTGCTAATGAAGTGCCGTGCGGAATGAAATAATTTCCATGTTGGTAGCTTCTGGTTGACGTGCCTATGTGTGCGTGCGTTAACTGGATGTGGCCCTCCATCTTTAAATCAATAGTGGTATTCTTGATCTTGTGGAATGTTGTCACGGATGAACTTGCGACGAGTGGTAGGTGCATGAAGTTGAAGGTCCTTGATCGTGCTGGAGACTGAGCTCTGCCACGTGTACTTGTTAGATATGAATCTTGCTGCTCTGTTTTGCACTGCCTGGACCTTATTGATGTTCCCTTGAGTGAAAGGATCCCACACGGAGCAGCAATATTCAACATGTGGACATACAAGGCTTTATATGCTTGGATCTTCACTTCTTTGCGTGTATATTGCAGATTGCGACATAGAAAGCCGATGACACTGCTGGCTTTAACTGTTTCCGCTTCCACATGTGACAGTGTGAATTGTGAGGAGGATGCGATAAGAATGCTGGGTGGCTTGGACAAGGGTGAGTGGGAAGATGCATGACAGATGCAGTTTACTGTGGATAAATGTGAGGTTATCCACTTTGGGAGCAAAAACAGGAAGGCAGATTATTATCTAAATGGTGTCAAGTTGGGAAAATGGGAAGTACAACGGGATCTGGGGGGTCCTTGTTCAGCAGTCAATGAAAGTAAGCATGTAGGTACTGCAGGCAGTGAATAACGCGAATGGCATGTTGGCCTTCATAACAAGAGGAGTCGAGTATAGGAGCAAAGAGTTCTGTACAGAGCCCTAGTGAGACCACACCTGGAGTATTGTGTGCAGTTTTGGTCCCCTAATTTGAGGAAGGATATTCTTGCCATTGAGGGAGAGCAGCGTAGGTTTACAAGGTTAATTCCCGGGATGGCGGGACCGTCATATGCTGACAGAATGGAGCGGCCAGGCTTGTACACTCTGGAGTTTAGAAGGTTGAGAGGGAATCTTATTGAAACATATAAGATTATTAAGGGTTTGGACACGCTGGAGGCAGGAAACATGTTCCTGATGTGGGGGGCCAGAACCAAAGAGGCACAGTTTAAGAATATAGGGCAAGGCATTTTCAACAGAGATGAGGAAACACTTTTTCACACAGAGAGTTGTGAGTGTGGAATTCTCTGCCTCAGAGGGCGGTGGAGGCCGGTTATCTGGATACTACTAGGAGAGAGCTTGATCGGGCTCTTAAAGATAGTGGAGTCAGGGGATATGGGGAGAATCAGGAACGGGGTACTGACTGTGTATGATCAGCCACGATCACATTGAATAGCGGTGCTGGCTCAAAAGGCCGAATGGCCTACTCCTGCACCGATTGTCCATTGTCTATGTCTATATTGCGAGTCGGGCTGCATCTCTGGAGAAGTTTAATCTAGTTTATCAATTTAGTTTGGTTTATTGTCATGTGTACCGAGGTACAGGGAAAATATTTTGTTGCGTCCTATCCAGTTAACAGAAAGAAAATACATGATTACAATCGAGCCATTTTCAGTGTAAGGTAAAGCCAGCCAGTATACGTTTAGTGCAAGGTAAAGCCAGCAAAGTCCGATCAAGGATAGTCCGAGGGTCTCCAAAGAGGCAGATAGTAGTTCAACACTGCACTCCTGTTCTGGAAGGATGATTAATTTTACTGATAGCAGCTGAAAAGAAGCTGCCCCTGAATGTGGAGATGGGCGTTATCACACGTCTATACAGTTTGCCTGATGGGAGAGGGGAAAACGGAGTGGCTAGGGTGCAACTAGTCCTTGATTATGCTGCTGGCCTTGCCGAGGCAGCTTGATGTATAATTGGAGTCAATAGAAGGGAGATTGGTTTGTGTGATGGTCTGGGCTGCGTCCACAATTCACGACAATTTCACGCGGTCTTGGATGGAGCGGTTCCCAAACCAAGTTGTGATGCATCCCGATAAAATACGTGTGATGGTGCATCTGTAGAAGTTGCTGACAGTTGTAGGGGACATGCCGAACCTCCTAATCCTTCTAAGAATATGGATAGCTGACGTTTCGGTTCGGTACCCTTCTTCAGACTGTGGTGGTATGGGGGAGAAGGCTGGGCAGAGGGAGGCAGGACAAAGCGAGATGAACGATGAATGGATGCAAGTGAATAATGTTTTCATAGTCAGGTGGTTGAGACCAGAGATTAAACAATAAACGATCTATGATAAGGATTGAAGAGGATGGGATTATAACGAGAGAGGGATGAACAGATGAACGGGTCCGGGTGAGGCACGAGGAAGAGCGAGGGGAAAGTGGGACTTTGCACATTACTACCTAACATTGTATAATTCCATATTCATTCCATCAGGTTCGAAGATACCAAAACGGAATACAAACGGTGCATGTAGCCCCACTCTGGCAATGGAGGAGGCCCAGGACAGAAAGGTCAGTGTCGGAAGGGGAGTTATAATGGTTAGAAATGGGCAGATCCGGTAGACCTTGGCGAAAGAGGGTAAGTGTTCGGCGAAACGGGCGCAGTCAAGCCTTGTACACACCGGCGTAAAGGAGGCCGTATATGGAACAACACATGCAGCAGATGAGATTAGAGGAGATGCAGGTGAACATCTGTCTCACGTGGAAGGGCTGCTGGAGTGTGAGGGAAGGGGTATATGAACAATTATTACATCCCACGGTGGCTAACCGGTTTAACCCCACTTCCCGAGAAAGGCGTTGGAGAGAGAAGTGAGGGCGAGCAGGTGGAGAGTTGGGGAAAATAGAGAAACAAAGAGAGTACAAAGATGAAAGGGAGAGAGAGCAGATTTGATGAAAGCGGCAAAGATGGAGGGAGTGAACAATCAAAGGGAGAGTGGAGAGTTGAAGAGAGAAGGGTGTTCCGATCGAGTGGGTTGAAAAAAGGGATAAAGGGAAGGTTCAGAGAGATACAGAGTAACGGAAGGAGAGATGCGGTGTGAGTGAGGGGGGGGGGGGGGGGGGTAATGGGAGAGAGGGCGGCGCAGAGAGGGAGAATAGAGATGTGTAGGTAACAGAGTAACAGTTCAGAGAGTAGACAGCAGTAAGGATAGAGGGAGAGAGAAAGGGAGGAGGGAGAAGTGCGTGATATTTAGGTTTAGAACAATCCTGAGGCTACAATGTTTCTGTTCTCTCAGTGTCATGAGTCTTTGGGATGTCAATTATGTGGGCTGAGCCTATGAAATTGACGCTCGCTCTTCCTTCATTGGGATTAAGACACGCCCCCTTGTGAGGCGGATGTGATCGCTGCCTCCCTTGGTGCTTTTTCATTGCAGTTTTATGATGAGACCAGCGAGCACGAATTTAATATATTTATACGTGAAATAACCTACCTGGACTATGGAAGGCGAGGACATGTAATGAAGGGGTTTACACACATTACATTGGGGACATACATAGAAATAGTAATAGGCACACGCTTATTGCCAGCGCTCCATGCAGTTTCTGAGGGGTTGCGCAATCAGAGGGGAGGCTCAGCTCGTGGCTGCCTCACCTCTCATCTCTCCCTTTATTTGCAGCGGGGGCTGCGCAAATTTGGCGATTTTGACTATAAAAGATCATATAGAAATGACATTTATAATACAGATCAGTGGAAACATCTTTATATTTGTTTTATTTTATCATTTTTCTTTACTTTTCTTAACAGCTAAATTCATTGGGAGTATGAGAGGTGAGGCTCTGCCTCCCCTGACCGCACGTCCCTGGATAAAGGCCGCCCAGTTAAAACTGGGCAACAGAAGCCCTGAGAGGGTCCCTGGAATTTGGGATTGTCTTACTGAGTGAAATGCAATGAAGGGAATCAGATAAACAACACGAGGTGGAGAGTTGGATCAGATGGAGTTTGAAACAATATCCCCATGGCTGGAACAATGCCGCTCCCAATTTCCATCCCTCAGTATCGCCACAATTCCCAACCTGTGGAGTTTCTCAATCAATTCCCTGAATAAATCACGACCTGTCTCAGCGGGGATTTCACTTGGCTGATGTGAATCATTTCAAAATCTCTATTTTTAAACTCTGTTGAAACTGCACTGTCCCGGTGGAGACGGAAAATGGTATAACATCTCGGGGAATGTTCTGCCCCAGCATTTCATTGCGAGAGATTACCACTCGCTCACGGGGACACGTCGCGGGGCAAAGAAAATGGGGGGGAAAGCTTTGGAATATGACAAGGTGGAGAAAATCTTGTATGTAATAATTGCTGCCGTTGGAGTCCCAGGTAAGTGAGCAGAAATATTCAAGTTTTATAAACTCTGTGAGTTACCCGGTGTTTGACCTGATTCTGATCATGTTACAAACTTCCCAACTGATGATCGTTGTACAAGAATATGTGAAGTCTATCAATCCTCTCAGTGAAATACTTTTGAGTTAACGCTGTGATTTTTCTTATTTTTTCAGAGAGCAGAATCTAGCCCCCTTTTTCTCTCACAGCCGGGACCCACTAGAATGATGTTCCTGCCTTCAGCGGAACCTTGCCCAGAGTTGTCCCATTGCTCGGGACAGACAGCTCTCCGGGACAGTGTGACTGGGTGGGGTTTCACTGTGACTGAGTTATTGATCAGAGTGAACACTCGCTCCTGTGGACACTGTCTCACAATGGAGTCTGTCACAGTCGGATTCGACCGCCTGGTCAATAATTGGATCGATCTCCTGAACCATTGGCCGCGAATCTTCCGGCGTGTGTGTGTGTTGTTACTGAACTGGACTCACTGTGGAATGAATCTATTAACGGAGCCACTCTGCTGTCGGATTTTAAGTTGCCCCTGCCTTCCCTCTGGAACCCTCCTCGTCCCCATCAGATGCCGAGTTCCCAGAGCCGTGGTTAAACGCGGCTGGTCACGGTTAAGACTGTGAAACCGGCCCCATTAGAGACTGTGAGCAGGGTTAACTTTAGAAAGGACCATTAGGCCTAGTGTAGCGGGTGGCTGCTCGTTCCCTCCCCGACCTTTACCCCGCCGTATCTCATCTCCCCTGAAGCAGGCAGGTCGGGCACAGTCGGAGCCGGCTCTGACATTGTTAAACTTGCAGCCTCGCACCGACTCCAACACTGGTGATCTTTAGCTGAAAGTCGAGCCGGTGTTTAACCCCGGAGAATGTGTTCAGTAACGCCCAGTGTCCGTTCCCTTCTCTCTCCGCAGTGAATTTAGTGGCGATTGTGATCCTGTCCCGGGGAAAGTGTGGCCTTTCCACCTGCACCACTCGCTACCTGGTGGCCATGGCAGCGGCCGATCTACTGGTCCTTATCATCGAGGTCATTTTGTATCAGATCAAATATCATTACTTTAATTGGAGTTTCCTGTCCATCATCCCTGTGTGCAATGTTATCAATGTACTGAGGTTTGCAGCTACAGACTGTTCAGTCTGGTTCACCGTCACTTTCACCTTTGATCGGTTTATCGCCATTTGTTGCCAGAAGCTAAAAACTAAATATTGCACCGGGAAAACTGCGGCTGCGGTTCTGGCAACAGCCGGCCTTCTGCTCGGTCTGAAAAACGTTCCCCGCTACTTCACACAGCAACCCCGGACAATCATCGACAATGTCCAGTGGTTCTGTGACCCCGTGGACAGTTATTTGACTGACCCTGGGTGGGTGGCATTTGACTGGATCGACACGGTTTCAACGCCGCTCCTCCCTTTCGCTGTAATCCTGCTGCTCAACGCTCTGACAGTCCGGCACATTTTAGTGGCCAGTCGGGCCCGTAAGGGGCTGAGGGGTGAGAGCAAGGGGGAGAACCGCAGTGACCCGGAGATGGAGAGCAGGAGGAGGTCAGTGGTTTTACTCTTCACCATCTCCGGCAGCTTCATCCTCCTGTGGCTGACGTTTGTTGTAGACTTTGTCTATTATCAGATCACAGGAAGTGGAACTGATATGAATGATTCTCAATATATATTTCACTGCGTCGGGTTTTTGCTGAGGAATCTCAGCTGCTGCACGAACACATTTATTTACGCGGCGACCCAGTCCAAGTTCAGGGAGCAGGTGAAGAGTGCGGTGAAATATCCGCTCTCCTCAGTGCTTCGGCTCGTTAATAAATCCACATCCTGAGCGCATCCATCCCCGAGGCGGCCGCAGTCTCCCCGCTCCGGGCTCCAGTGTAGATGTTGACCATCATGGGGACTCTGGATAAGGGGGAGGGGGGGGGGGAATGGCCATTTTGTCGCCCTCTGCTGGGAACCGCAGGCAAAAGTCTTGACACAGGCCCCAAACTCTCTCCCCTCCCCCCCCTCTTTCCTTTACCACTCACTCTCTCCCCTGACTATCTCTCCCTCTCTCTCACCATTCTTTCCTTCCCATCTCGCTCTCTCCCCATCCTCTCACCCTACGCCTCTCTCCCTCTCTAACCTCTCTACCCGCTCTCTCTCCGTCCTCACTCTCTGCCCCCTCTCTCTTTCACCACCACCTCTTCCTCGCTCTCTCCCCATTTCCCTCCTCTCTTTCTCCTCTCTCCCTCTCCCTCCCCCCCTCTCTGATCTGAAACTCCACCCCAGTTTAGATGTTTGACCATTCATGGTGCTCTGGATGGGGGTGGGGGGTGTGTCCATGGATACGGAGGCCAAACAGTTGGCCAATCTTGAAACAGGCCCCTCTAACTCTACCTTCACCCTTCTCGCCCTGTTTCACTTTTTCCTTTTTCTACTTCAGAGATACAGCACGGGGAAACAGGCCCTTCGGCCCACGAGTCCATGCCGACCAGCGATCGCCCAACACCTCTTCACCCACTAGTTTAGTTTTAGAGATGCAGCTCCGTGGAATGGAAACAAATATTTTTACACTCTCTCACTCCACTCTCACTCCCCTGTCTATCTACCCCACTTTCTCTCTCACCTCTCTCTCGCCTCTCTCTGACATCACTCCCTCTCCCCCATTCTCCCTCCTCTCCATCTCTTCCCTCTCTCTCCTCCTCTTTCTCTCACACTCTCTCCCCCTTTTTCTCTCCCCCCTCTCTTTCCTGTATCTCTCTCTCTCCCTCCACCTCCCACTCTCTCTCCATCCTCCTCTCTACCCCCTTCCCTCGCACCTCTCTCCCTCCCCTCTCTCTCTCCCCATCTCATATCCCTCTCTCACCATTCTCCCTCCTCTCTCTCCCTGTCTCTCACGCATCACTCTCTCTCCCAATTCTCCCCCTCTCCCTCCCACCCCCACCCAATCTCACTCTCCCCACCTCTCTCTCTCTCCCCACCCTCGCCTCACTCTTTTCCGCACTCTCTCTGCCCTCTCTCTCCACTGCCTTTTCTCTCCCCCCTCTCTCCTCTCCTCTTTCTCTCCCACTCTCTGCCTTTATCTCTCTCCCTCTCTACTCCAATCTCTCTACCACTCTCTCCCTAACTCCCCCCTCTCTTTCCCCCTCTCTCTGATCTGGAAAGCTCCACTACCAGTTGTAGATGTTGACAATCCCATGATTTGAGTTCGTGGATACGGGGGTAAAACGGCAGGGTGAGGGGGGCGGGCATTTTTGTCACGCCTCATGAACAGGAGGCAAAGATCGGCCATCTTGAAACATCGCCCCAAACTCCCTCTCCCATGTCTTCTTTACTGGTTACAGCCCCCCTCTCTCACTCCCCTATCATTCATTTTTAGGGTCCCATCTCTCTCTCTCTCCCCCTTTTATCTCTCACCCCCACTCTCTCTCCACTGCCCCCTACGCTCACTTTCCCCATCTCTCTCTCCCCTGACTCTCTAACCCTCACTCTCACCCTATCACTCCTGCCCACCCCCCCTCAGCCCCGACTTTCCTACCCCCTGTTGCTTTTCTCTCATCTGACACCATCTCTCTCCCCGTTCTCCCTCACTCTCTCTCTCTCCCCCCTCTCGTTCCCCCGCCCCTCTTTCGCCCTTGTCCCTCCACCTTTTCCACTCTCTCTCCCCTTTCTCTCCACCCTCATCTCGCATCCAGCTCCCTTTCTCCGCCCTCTGTCCTTCTCTCACATCCCCCACTCTCTCCCCCCTTTCTCTGCCTCTCTCTCCCTCCATCCGACTCTCTCTACTACTATATCTTCCTTTTTCTCCCCCCTTCACTCTACCACCTCACTATTTCCCCTCTCTCCCCCTCCCTTGTCTTTTCCTTCTCTCTCTCTCCCCCCCTATCTCTAATCGTTTCCCTCTCTCCATCTCTCTCCCCCCCTCTATCTCTCCACCTTCACTCTCCCTCTCACTCTGATCTGAAACTCACCACAGGTAGATGTTGACCATCATGGGGAACTCTGGGATACGGGGGAGGAAAACGGCCATTTTGTCGCCCTCTGCTGGGGTACAGGAGGCAAAAGTCAGCCATCTTGAAACAGGTCCCTTCTGTCTCTCCCCCCTCCACTCCTTTCGGGACCCAAGCAGTCTTTACCAAGGTCCGACAGCTCCTGCACCTCCTCCAACCTCATTATACGGCATCGCTGCTCCAAGATGCCAGATGATCTATATCGGTGAGGACCAAACGGAGGTCTTGGCGATCGTATTCGTTCCCAGCCGAAACACATTCCCGCTCGGTCGTACGCGCGCGTGAAATAAAACACCCGGACCATCCAGCCCCCCCCCCGGTTGGCTCAGCACTTCAACTCCCCCTCCTATTTTCCTATATCCGACCTCTGTGGTACGACTGGCCTCCTCCTACGGTCAGAGTGAGCAACACCGCATGTTGGGGAAACAGCACCTCATATTCGCTTGGGGGTTGGTCATCCTTTGGGCTTGACATGAATTTCTCATTCTGTTAACCACTGCTGTGTCCTCCTCCCCCTCCCACACTCTCCCTCAGCCCTAGGGCAGCTGGCTATTCCCTCTATCTCTATTCCCTCCCCACCCTTAAGTGCATTAGCTTCTATTTTCAACACCACAAACAGTTGACAATGGGTTGTCCCTTATCATCGATACTTTTTTTTTGCATATCTTTCATTCATGTTCCTTATCTCCCCCTCACGACATCACCGTTTCTATATCTCTTGTTCCTGATCCCTGACCAGTTGAAGAAGGGTCTCGTCCCAAACGTCGCCTATTCTCTCCTCGCGCCTCTTAGATGCTGCTGCACCGCTGAGTTTCTCTAGCTTTTGTGTAACCCCCTCAAACTGCTCTGCCGTTCTCTAACATTCCCCCTACTTTGCCTCATTACCCTCTCACTCCCGTCTCTTTCTTCTACTCTTATCCCTCTTTCCTTTTCCCCTCATTGTTCTTCCCCATCCTCTTCCCCACTCTCCCCTTAAGAGCACTCTTCTTTCCCCTATTCCCTCTCAACCCTCCTCTCCCCCGTGCTCTCTCACATTCTCCTCTCTCTCTCCCCTCACACCTCTCTTTCTCTCCCCACGTCCACTCTCGCCTTCGCCATACTCTACCCCTTTCTCACTATCTCTCCCTCCACCTGCCCCTCGTGTCTCTGCCCTGCTCTCTCTACCCTATCGCCTATCTACTCCCCCTCTCTCCCCCTTCTCTTTTGTTCCCTCGCGTTCTATCTCCATCTCTTCTCCTGTTCTCTCACTCCCGCTCTCCACTCTCTCTTCCCTCACTCTCGAACCTTCTCTCACCCATTCTTGCATTTCCCCTCGTTCTCTCCCACTCTCACTGTACTCTACGGGGGGGGGGGGGGGGGGAGGGACTCGCGCATCCACTCCCTTTGCTGCTTGTCTTGCGTAAGATAGACATGAGAGATTGGCATAATTCGGTCCCTCTTGAAACATGCCCCGAACACTCTCTTTCCACAGTTCTTCGCCCCCTCTTTCCTATCCTCCTCTCACCCCTCATCTCGTCCCGCTTCCCCTTCTCTACTCTCCACTCTCCCTGGCTCTATCACCTTCTCTCCCTGTCTATCCACCTCCACCACCCTCTCCAACCTCTTTCTTTCCCCTCTCTCCACACTCTCCCCGGCTCTCCTCTTCTCCTCTCTCTCCCCTCCAACTCTTATCCCCCTCCTCTCCTCTCCACTCCTGGATGACAGATCGGGGACAATTTCTATTCAACCTGTCAAAAGGAATTTAGGGTATGGGGGGTTTGGGGTCGGGAGGGGGTGTTAGAAATAGGCAGTGAAGGTAAACAAACTAATAGTTGATGGCAATGACAAAAGTGCTACCTTCCCAATATTAACTGAAGGAAATAATGTGTCATCGGCGGGCTGTTATGTGTGACCGACAGCCTGACACCTGCATGTCACTTTTAATATTACACATTAGCCCACCCCCCCTGGATTATTCAGATTAATAATTAAGGGTTTTGTCATACTAATTACAATCAGGTAATTACAAATCATAACATTAGTCAAACTCCCAAGATGTTGCGCTGAGCATTGTGGGATCCAGACATCACGGACCAACTGGCCTCAGTCTCCGCTCACATCTGGCAGTGTTCTCCGTCTGAACCAGGGGCCGTGGAGCGATTTTTAATTGGGTGGGGTGCTGAGCCATCTAATGATCACTGGCTTTGGGGGGTACCCGATGACAGAGTGGAGCAAACCAGTGGGGAGGGGTTGGTAAGCTGCGGTGTCCCCTTCCAGGGTAGGGACTTTTTGAAATTTCTCTGATGTTATTAAAATCTTGTATTTGTGCATTGTAGAAATATGATTTCAATGTTTTTTGTGATGATTAATTTTTAAGAGACCCGCCCCCCCCCCCCCCGTAACTTTTCCCACACAAGGGATGGATTGTGTTGCATGAACAAGCTGCCAGAGGACGTCGTAGTCTGGTCAGGGACAATCCCAACATTTAAGGGAACAGTTTGATTGATAAATGGATAGGGCAGCTTTGGAGTATGGACCAAAAGCAGGTAGAGTAGCTGGACATGTTGGCGTTGGTGTCGTGGGCAAGGTTGTGCGAAGGGTCCTGTTTTCACATTTGTATCACTCTATGACCAGCAGTCTATACCTCCAACTATGCATGACCTGCATACCCCCCCCCCCAAAATCAGTGAATGGAGTTCTATTCGCCATATGCTCAAGCAGAGAAACATAGAAAATAGTGCAGGAATAGGCCATTCGGCCCTTCGAGCAGCACTGCCATTCATATGATCATGGAAATTCATCTAAATCAGTACCTGCTTTCTGTTTTTTTCCCCGGTATCCCTTGAGTTCTTTAGGCCCCAAGAAACTGAAATGTAACTTCTCTTAAACTCCATGAAGTGGCCTGCACTGCCTTCTGTGGCAGAGATTCCACAGATTCACAACTCTATGACGTGAAGAAAGAAAGTTTGTCATCATCTTAATCCTAACTTGGCCTACCCTTTATTCTTAAAATACTTTATTCATTGTGGACCCTGGTTCTGAATCTTCCCAACACTTGGGAAACATTTTTCCTGCGTTACAGTAGTGAAAATTCTAGCAGGCAAACAGGGTGCTTTCTCCAACCACTTCCCATTGAAGTCCACTATCTTCCACGCGTTTTACCCAGTGCTTATGGTACTTACTTCCAGCACGCATTGTTGTCCTCCAGAGA